>JAEOAE010000365.1:0-59033 GCA_036365155.1 Meriones psammophilus | reverse complement strand
CTTAGTCATTCTGGTGGGTATGAATTGAAATCACAGGGTCATTTCAGTTTACATTTCCATCATAGCTAAGGATATTTAGCATTTCTTTAAGTGTTTCTCTGCCATTCGATGTTCCTCTATTGATAATTCTCTGCTTAGCTCTGTACCTCAGTTTTTAATTGGATTACTTGATTTTTTTTTTTTTTTTTTGCCGTTTAAATTCTTTACTTGTTTATATATTCTGGATATTAGCCCTCTATCAGATATAGGGTTGCTGAAGATCCTTTCCCAATCTGTGGGCTGTCATTTTGCTCTGACTACAGTGTCCTTTGCTTTACACTTTTCACTTTCATGAGGTCCCATTTATTGATTGTTGATCTTAGAGCCTGTTCTATTGGTGTTCTGTTCAGGAAGTTGTCTCCTGTGCCAATGAGCTCAAGGTTCTTCACAGGTATTATCCTAACAAATTTAATGTGTCTGGTTTCATGTTGAGGTCTTTGATCTACTTGGACTTTAGTTTTGTGCAGGGTATAAATATGGAACTATTTACACTTTTCTACATGTAGATATCCAGTGAGACAAGTACCATTTGTTGTGGATGCTGCCTTTTTTCCATTGTATGGTTTTGACCTCTTCATCAAAAATGATGTATCTATATGTGTGTGTGTTTATTTCTGGGTCTCCTATTTGAGTCCATAGATCAACATTCTTTTTCTGTGTACTATGCAGTTTTTATTACTGTTGTTCTGGAGTACAGCTTGATATCAGGGATGGGGATACCTTCAGATAATCTGTTGTTGTACAGAGTTGTTTTAGCTATTCTGAGTGTTTTTGTTTTCCATATGAAATTGAAAATTGTTCTTTCAAATTATGTGAAGAATTGTGTTGGTATGTTGATGATAATTGCACTGAATCTGTAGATTGCTTTTGACAGGATGGCCATTGTCACTGATCCATGAGCATGGGAGATCTTTCCATCTTCTGATATCTTCTTTAGTTTCTGTCTTCAGAGACTTAAAGTTTTTCAAACAGGTCTTTCACTTGCTTGGTTAGAGTCACACCAAGATAGTTTGTGTTATTAGTGGCTATTGTGCAAGGAGTTGTTTACCTAATTTCTTTCTCAGCCCTTCTGTCTTTCGTATACTGCAGGGCTTCTGAATTTTTTTTTTTAGTTAATTTTTTATCCATCCACTTGGCTGAAGGTGTTTATCACCTGAAAGAGTTCTCTGGTTGAATTTTTGTGGTCACTCATGTATACTTGAAGCTTTAATTATTTTTTCCTTTCTGATTTATATCCCCTTTATCCCTTTCAGTTATCTCATTGCTCTAGCTAGGACTTCAAGTACTATGTTGAAGTAATACTGACAAAGTGGGCAGCCTTGCCTTGTCCCTGATTTCAGTGAGATTGATTTAAGTTTCTCTCCATTTAGTCTAATGTTGCCTACAGGCTTTCTCTATATTACCTTTACTATGTTTAGGTATGTGCCTGTATCCCTACTCTCTCCAAGACTTAAAACATGAATGGGTGTTGTATTTTGTCAAATGCTTTTTTTTTTTTTTTGACATCTAAAGAGATGATCATGTGGTTTTTCTCCTTCAGTTTGTTTATATGGTGGATTAAATTGATGGATTTCTGTATATTGAACCATCTCTGCATGCTTTGGATGAAGCCTAATTGTTCTTGGTAGATCAAAGCATAGTCTGAAACTCATAGCCAAAACTTGGTCAGAGTGCAGAGAACCATATGAACAAAAGGGGGAGTTAGTATGACCTGGAGAGGACAGGAGCTCCACAAGGACCAAATATATCTGGGCCCAGGGGTCTTTTCTGAGACTGTTTCTCCAAGCAAGGACCATGCGTGTATATAAACTACAACAACTGCCCAGATGTAGCCCATTATAGAAGTGGGTTCCCTAATTATGGGATTAGGAACTATCTCTAACATGAACTCAACAGCTGGTCTTTGACTGCCCCACTCCCGAGGGAGAAGCAGCCTTGCTAGGCCACAAATGAGGACATTGCAGCCAGTCCTGAAGAGACCTGATAAGCTAGGATCAGATGGAAAGGAAAGAGGACATCCCCCATCAGTAGACTTAGTGAGGGCCAGGAAGGAGAAGAGGGAGGGAGAGTATTTTAGGGAGGAAATGAGGGAGGGGGCTACAGCTGGGATACAAAGTGAATGAACT
Organism: Meriones psammophilus; assembly: GCA_036365155.1. Taxonomy (NCBI): domain Eukaryota; kingdom Metazoa; phylum Chordata; class Mammalia; order Rodentia; family Muridae; genus Meriones; species Meriones psammophilus. The sequence continues at coordinate 56,868 of JAEOAE010000365.1, read as the reverse complement.
GTAACTAATGTAATAAAATAAACGTTTAATTAAAAGATGCAGGTGCTCTTCTGTTTGAGGCATAGATGTTAAGCATTGTGATGTACACCGGGTGGATTTTTTTTTCTTTGATGAGAATGAAGTGATATTCTGCATCCTTTTTTATCAATTTTGGTTGAAAGACTAAAATTAATTAAATTAGATGTTGGGATAGCTACCCCAGCTTGTTTTCTGGGTCCGTTTGCTTGAAAAACAATTTTCCAGCCCTTTACTCTGAAGTACTTTTTAATCTATGTTGCAAAGCTGTGTTTCATGGATGCAACAGAATGTTGTATCCTATTTTGAGTTGGTGTTTTTACTGTGTTTCTGTGCTTGTTTTTGTTTAATTTTTTTGTTGTGAAGTTATCCATATTCTGTGTTTTCTTGGGCATAGTTGATTTCTTTAGATTGGAGTTTTCCTTCTAATATCTTCTGTAGGGCTGGGTTGCTGGGTAGATATTGTTTAAGTTTAGTTTTGTCATGGAATATTGTGTTTTCTCCATCTATGTTGATTGAGAGCTTTGCTGAGTTTAGTAGTCTAGGTTGGTATCTGTGGTCTTGTAGAGGCTGTGCGACATCTGCCCAGGCACTCCTGGCTTTCATGGATTCTGTTGAGAAGTCTGGTGTTATTCTTAGGTCACCTTTATATGTTACTTGCCCATTTTGCCTTGCTTTTTAATATCTTTCCTTCTTTCTGTAGATTTAGCATTTTTTAAACCATTCTGTGATATGAAGAGTGTCTTTTCTGATCTAGTCTATTTGTGTTCTGTGGGCCTCTTGTATGTTTATGGACATATCTTTCAGTTAGGGAAATTTTTTTCTATGATTTTCTTGAAAATATTTTCAGGGATTGCAACTGGAATCTTCTCTTTCATCTATTTCTATTATTTTTAGATTTTGTCTTTTCATGGTGTCCTTTATTTCTTGGATGTTTGGGTTTGGGACTTTTCAGATTTTGATTTTTCTTTGAGAGATGTAGCAATTTCTGCAAGTGTATCTTCAGCACCTGAGATTCTCTCTTCCATCTCTTGTATTCTATTCGTGATGATTACCTTTGTGGTACTGTATGTTTTCTCTAAGATCTCTAGCTCCAGGTTTTCCTCTGTTTTTTTTTGTTTGTTTGTTTGTTTGTTTATTGATTCTAACTCTGTTTTCATATCTTAGACAATTTCCTTCATCGTTTTGAATGTGGATTCCTTAGTTTCCATCATGACCTCTATTTTTTTGTTGTTGTTGTTGTTGTTGTTCATTTCGTCTGTATATGCCTCTACTTGTGCCTCTATTTGTGTGGCTGTATTTGCCTGTATTTCTTTGAAAACTTTCTTTGTTTCCTCTCTATATATCTCTAATTGTGCTTCTGTTTGTTTAGCTGTATTTGCCTTTATTTATTTGAGAGCTTTGTTCTTTCCTCTTTATATGCCTCTAATAACTGGATAAGCATAGATTTGAGATCATTTTGCTGCATTTCTGATTAATTAGAATATCCATTGTGTTTGGGGGTTGCTGGTGATGCCATGATGTCCTGATTTTTGCTGGATCTCTTTTTAATCTAATGTCTAGTCATCTGCTTATAAGTAACCTTCTCTGTTTATTCTGGGATGTGTACTTCTGACTGGGCCCATCTGTCTTTTTAGTCTGGAGAATTCTTCAGTAAGATGAGAGAGGTCCAGAGGTTCAAGAGTGGATGATGGTGTTTCAGCTGTAGATAAGGAAGGAAGGTCGCAGGCGCATGTGCACAAGCAAGAGTGTGTGCATGAAATTGTGACTTGAAGGACAGGGTTCTAAAGCATGGAAATATCTGGATAGGTGGAGCCTAAGCACTGGAAGTGGTACAATGTGCATGTGCACTGTATACCTGAGGGCATATAGACCTGTCATAATGTCCTTCTGCTAACAGATCTGTCTGGGCTCCAGGACTGTTTGCCTGGACTCCACTGGGAGACAAATAGAACAGGGCATTCCATGTTGAGAACACTGTCTGAAGGAACCTATGTTGCCAACAATAGGGGTGTAGATGGGAGGGATCCGATGTCTGGCTCCTAGCATAGTGGCACCCTGGATCTGGGGCTCTGCACCCACTCACTTGAAGGCACACTCATACACTCACAGGCCTAATCAGAAAGCACAGGTTTTCCCCCTGTTCTCTACTCTCAGTTTTTGGCCTAAGGGGCAAATGAGATTATAGGAGATCTGTCAGCTCAGTGGTATCCAGTGTTTGGCCATCGGGCAGGGAGACCCATATTTTGGGCAGCTGCCTCTGCTGTCTCAGTTACTGAGCACAGAGGCACCTGCTTGGGCTATTGCTGCCTGCAGTAGCACAAACCTGGAAGGCGAGTACAACAGCCTGCCTCAGCCACAGCCCTGGGACACCATCAATGCTGAAACCTCTGCTGTCTAGGTCACTGACCAGCCATGCTCATGCTTGGGTCAACCACTGCAGCCTCTGCTGAGCAGGGAGGCTTGTGCTTGGAGTGAGGAGAAGTGCAGGTGTGGGGGTTGAATATTGGCCAGTCTCAGTCCCCAGAGATGACCAGAGTAACCTGGAACCGAAGTATCCCAGCTCATTGGTTGTCATCTCTCACCCAGGAAGCCTCAATGTTGATGTTCTGGTTTCAGCTGTCCTTCCACTCAACAATTTTGGAGTTTTGGATAATTTGTTCCTCAGGTAGGATGCAAGCTAGTCGCCACTGTCTTGGACTCCTTGCATTATTGTTCTTCAAAGAAGATGTAGGCTAGTCCTAGGAAATGTGGTTGGCTTGGAAGTAGAATCCGTTGGGATAGCACTCCAAAGGGTGCTGACTATTGAGAACACTCCCCCTCTTTTCTGTTTTACCTTTCCATGAAACAAAGCTCTCACTCATGTCTCTTGTCATATTCAGATGTACCTGACAACATTCTGGAAAATGTTCAGAATTTATACTCCAGGACTCTAAAAACATGATTTGAAAGGAGCTCAATTTTCTTCTACAAACATCAGTATTTGTGGTGCTCTTGCAGATGGCCCAGATTCAGATGAGAGCATCCCTGTTGGACAGCTCACCCCTGCCTCATAAGGTCAACTTGGGTTCAATAGTGACCATACATCTCAGAAAATCAACACATAACAAGTACATTCTAGAATTCCTCATGAAAGACAAAAGACAAAACCACCGGTGTACAGTCCATCTGTAAAATTTGAACTCTGACCATTCTTGCAGCCAGTCAACCTCACCATTCCTCGGTCTTTTGGCAACTCTCTCAAACAGATGAGACAGTCATTGTCCACAATTTTCTGCCTTGACTCTCCAAGATTTAGAATGTCAAGGTGTACTTTATCAGTGCAACCCTGTGGGAGATCATGATCATTAGGGTGTGCTCTCTTTTTCTAAGTTGTTTGATCTTGGAAGATTTTCAGCTAGAATTGAAAGCTCTTCACAGCTTGGTTCTTGAGTCTGTGGAACACTAGTTTGGAATAAATTAGACTAAGTACCAAGAAGGAGAGAAACTGAATCATTCATTGGCACATCGTTCTGAAGACTAGAACTGTATAACCTCAGACAATAAGATCAAATTCAGTTCCTGGAAATATACCCATTGGAGCCTCTAAAGACAGAATAGGTATGCCTTCCAAATGTAACATACCACTTAGCCATATGGATCATTTGCTCAGGACAGGGTATGACATTTCCCTGCTCCCTTCAACCTACAAATTCTTTATTTAGATCTTGGCACAAGTCAAAATAGAAATACTTTTGCAAGCTCTCATTTCCAAGACTTCTAGCCATAACTTATGTCTGTATTTCTGTATGTTCTGTATTCTGTGTTATGTATGTGTTTATGTATATATAGGTTGTACATGCGCATATGTGTCTGTATTATTTGTATAGGTAGCAGGTGCTCGTGAGTGCTACAGACATCCTAGCAAAGAGATAACAATCTGACATCAGCTGTTAATCCTTCCTGTACAGAACTACAACAGGAGGTTGATACTTAGGAGCAATTGATCCATTTGCTCTGAGTACTAGAATAGGTTCCTGGAATACGTGATTAAATGAGACTCTAACCATGAAACCTGCTACAATCCCTAACTCCAATCTTATGGCAAAGAAGGAAATCCTGAGCAAAATGCTAGTCATACAGTTGTATTTTGACATAAACACACAAAATAGACACACACACACGCACACACCCACGCACACACACATGGCCATTCATAAGCACATGGACACATAGACAGGGAATATGAAGAAGACAGAAAAAGAAAAACCTCACTCGCTAATATTCCATCTTTCAGAATGATCCACCTCACAATATGTGAGGAATCTAGGTTGCAACCTTCAAGAACCATGATTTCTCCTGTCACATTCTACTAAAATGTTCCTGAAACACTGATTTACTTTGACTCTCATCTCTTTAGTTGTGTGTGCAAAAGAGCAAGAAGTGGGGCTGAGACCTAAGAACAATACCACCAGCACATGTGTAATTACACAGAATGCAGAAATTTCTTCAGTCTCTGGAAAGGAGTTAACATGTCTTTGAATCTGATTGAGAGGACCAATGCATGCAGGAGTGGAGTTTATGGCAATCAGAGAGAAAAGTCCAGTGTTTTTAATGCTTCCCTCTCAGTCTCAAATGTAAACAGCTTCATCAGGTACTCCAAAAACACATGCAACATAGACACAGGAAACAACACCTCATAATATTCTACTATTTCTGACGTGGCTTGTTTCTGTTTTATTTTTTATTGTTGTTGTTGTTGGTGGTGGTGGTGGTGGTGGTGGTGATGTGGTTCTTACTATATCTCTAAGAAACAGATTTCTATTTGTATGTATTAGAAATAATCAAGTACATTTAAGTTAAAATAAAGTAGTACACATATGAATTTCTTTCTGTTTTTCATGATTCATGTATATATTTGGATTCTCAGACTAACTATAAAAGACTAATATGAAAAATAAAAGCTGCATGAACAATCTACTTGCTCCAGTCCTGGCCTGACTCACACTTTCAATGGTCACTGAACTATTTTAAAACACATTGAAAAAAAATGTTGAATTGTAGAAAACTCAAACATCCACCTATATATGAAAATAATAGATCACTGGGCAGACATGGTTCTCCTCTAATTTTTCACTTTAAACTTTAACCAGGTGGTGTTGGCACATGCCTTTAATCCAAGCATTCGGGTTGCAGAGGAAAGCAAATCTCTGAGTTCAAGGTCAGCCTGGTCTACAGAGTGAGTTCTAGAACTCTAGGGCTCCAAGAGATACACTGTCTCAGAGAAAAAGCTTGTTATATGTGCATGCATGTTAGGCAGAGCATGTATGTATGTTTGTATAAGTACATGCATCTGTGTGTGAAAGTGTATGAATACGGGCATGTGTTTTTTTTGGTAGGAATGGGAATACAAGTTTGTATTATGACATTGAAAACTAGCATGTGATGGCACAGACAGAACACTCAGTTGTTCTCATCTGCTACAGTGGGCCAGTGGCGCTCCATACAACAGCTCTTGCTTGTTCCTGCATTATTCTATGCATGGACTTCCATGAGTATAGGACACAGTTGGTGTCTGTGGGGGCACTAATCAGCCAGTAGATGCTCCAGATTCTTTGTGCTGTTACTGAAGAACACTGTCCTCATACTGGGCAGGAAGCTAACTCCTGGAAGAACTTGTAAACAGTACCCCAACATGGGACAGGAAGATACTATCTGGGCCTGATCATGCTCTAAAACAGGAACAAGACATGGTGACAGAGGTTGACCAATGGTCAGTATACAAAATGGTGACAGTGTATCAGTGTACGTCAACAACAGCATGTAAATATTGTAGTGGTACAAGAAGGAAGCCTTGCCTGGGTACCATGTGAAGAATGTTGGTATATCTGTCAGAAGATGACTCAATTTTGAAGCGCTTAAACCCCTATGTTTGTTTATTCTTGTCTATGAACCTGCACTGAGTTCATGGTAAAACGGCTTTCAGGAGAAGCATGTTCCTTGTATGGATGTGCCCATCTGAGGCAGACACAGGGAAGGGACAGTATGGACAGGAGACACTGGAGGCCATCCTTCGGTGACTGCTTCTTTTGTAAACAGTGTGTTCCACAGTTCTTGCTTGCTATCATTAGTGAATTCTTAAAACTAAGAATTCACTTAAGTGAATTTAAGGTTGCTCCACCCAACCTTAAAATTTAGAAGAAGACTCAAGGTTCTGATGGGTGGAGTGTAAAGGAAACAGAGCCCTCCACAAAAAACATGTGCAGTGTCTCACAGCCTCCAAGCTCTGTCCTTCTCCCTTGTTCCTTTGAGCTTAGAGGCAAAGGTCAGGTTCTCTTCAATTGCTACTCCTGTACACTTGGATGTCAGGTTAAAATTGCACCTCTCCCAAAAGCCATGGCAGTCCCCTTGGCAAGAGCATTTGTAAGAGCAGATTGAATGTATGTGTGCTGTTGGGACATTCTGGCTCCTATGTATCCTGGAGTTAGGTACCCATCTCTCTGTTTTCCCACTAGAAACTACCACTGAGAATGTGCATGAGGAGCCCCATTCCACTGTAGGTTTTGATGTCTAACTACACAGTAAGCCTGGACACTGGCAGGCAGCAGGAGTCATTGAGGGAGGATGAGGTATTTGTTGCATAATTCTGTTGTGTGACAGACTTTCCCTGGGACAACTAACACAAAAAACCAAATCAACTCACCCCAGAAAGGGAGCCAATGCTAGGAAATAGGTTGAATACACCCATGTTTAATTTGGATGACCACTGTCATTACTTCACTTTCCAGAGATCATGGAAGAGGAGTTACAAAAACCAAGGATAAATCAACTGGGTCACTAGAAAACCCACCCCACCATGAGTGAAACATCATGAACACTGCAACTCTAACACTCTGTTAACAGCTTGCCTGCAGCTCCACACTCAGAATGTGTCTTTCTTTTTTTTTTTTTTCATTTTATTTTATTTTATTTTCTCCATAATTTTATTTTTCTCATTAGTTACATTTTGTTAATTCTGTATCCTAGCTGTATCCCTCATTCCATCCCCAATCCCACCCTCCCTCCCCTCATCTCCTCCCTGCCCCTTTCCAAGTCCACTAATAGGGGAGGACCTCCTCCCCTTTCATATGACTCCCTTTGCCAGGTATTTTCAGGACTGGCTGCAAAGAATGTATCTTTCTTTCTGAGAGTTGATTGGTCATTCTCTCCCTGGAAATGTTTACTTTTTTTCTCTTCTTTTTATTTACTCAGTTTACATACCAATCCCAGTCCCCTGCCTTCTCTCCTCGCACTTCCGCTCTCTGATTTCTTCCCCTCCTTTCCCTTTTCTCAGAGAAGGGAGCCACGCCCCACCCCAATCTGCCCAGCTACTTCATGTCTCATCAGGACTAATCCCATACTCTTCCACTGAAGCCAGACAAGGTGCCCAGCTAGAGAAAAGTGATCCAAAAGCAGACAACTGCATTCACGTCAGTGACAACACCCACTCAGTTGCTAAGGGACCCATGGAAGGTTGGAGCTCTCCATCACCTGTACAAATTTAGGAGGCCTAGGTCCAATCCATGCATGCATTTAGTTGGAGGTTCAGTCTGTATGAGTCCCCATTGATCTAGGTTAGTTGTCTCTGTTGACATTCTTGTGGAGTTCAGTAAGGTCTACCCTTCTCTCAGCTCTCCCATAAGATTTCCAGATCTCCATCTGATGTTTGACTGTGGGTCTCAGCATCTGTTTCTTTCAGCAGCTGGGTAGAGTCTCTCAGAGGACAGTTATCTTGGCTCATGTCTGCAAGCATATCAGAGTATCATTAATAGTGACAGGGGTTGGCTCTATTTGATGGGGTGGGTCTTACATTGGGCCAGTCTTTGGTAGGCCATTTTCTCAAACTCTGCTATATATCTATCCCTGCCCATCTTGTAGGCAATGTAAATTTTGGTTGAAAAGTTTGGTGGGTGAATTGCTGTACCCCTCCCTCCACTGGAAGTCCTCCCTGGTTATAGGGGTGACTACTTCAGTCCCCAAATTCCCTGCTGCTAGGAGTCTCAACTAGAGTCACCCCATATCCTCCCAGAACCTCCCTGTGCTCTCCTTGTCCCCTCCAGGTCTTTCTATTTCCCTGTTCTTTCATAAGATTCCCAAAGTTTGGCTATGAATCTCAGCATATGCTTCAAAACCCTGCTGGGTAGAGTCTTTCAGAGGCCCTCTGTAGTGGACTCCTCTCCTGTTCCTGTTTACCTCCTCTTAAGAAGTCTATATTTTTTGCTTTTCTGAGAGACTATTGAATATCTTACCCAGAGTGTTCCATGTTTAGCTGCTTTAGTATGTTTATTCTATATTATATGTCTAAGAACCACTTATGAGTGACTATATACCATTTGTGTCTTTCTGCTTCTGGGATACCTCACTTAGGATGATCTTTTCTTGTTCCCACTATTTGCATGCAAATTTCATAATTTCCTTCTTTTTAATTGCTGAGTAGTATTCCATTGTTTAAATGTATCACAGTTTCTGTTCCATTACTCAGTTGAGGGACATCGGGGTTATTTCCAGATTCTGGCTATTAAAAATAAAGTTGCTATGAACATAGTTGAGCAAACATTGTTGTATACTTGAGCATCTTTTTGATATATGGCTAAGAGTGTTATAGCTATATCTTGAGGTAGCACTATTCTTGATTGTCTGAGAAAGGACCAGATTGCTTTCCAAAGTTATTGTACAAGTTTACATTCCCACCAGCAATGGAGTAGGGTTCCCCTTCATCCACAGCCTCTCTAGCATGTGTTGTCACTTGAGTTTTTGATCTTAGCCATTCTGATGGGTGTGAGGTGAACTCTCAGAGTTGTTTTGATTGCATTTAATTGAGGACTGTGGATGTTGAGCAGTTCTTTAAGTGTTTTATTGAAATTCCTCTGTTGAGAATTCCCTGTTTAGCTCTGTACCTTATTTGTTAATTTGATTACTTGATGTGTTGCTGTTTATCTTCTTGAGTTCTTTATATGTTCTGGATACTAGCCCACTGTCAGATGGTGGGTTGTTGAAGAACCTTTCCCAGTCTATAGGCTGTCATTTTTTCCTGATGTCAGTGTCCTTTGCTTCACGGAAGCTTTTCAGTTTCATGAGGTCCCATTTATTGAGTGTTGATCTTAGAGCCTGTGCTGTTGGTGTTCTGCTCTGGAAGTTGTCTCCTGTGCCAATAAGTTCAAGGCTCTTCCCTACTTATTCTTTTAACAGGTTTAGTGTTTCTAGTTTTATGTTGAATTCTTTAAACCACTTAGACTTTATTTTTTTTCAGGGTGATAAATACAGGTCTGTATGCATTTTTCTACATGTAGACATCCAGTTAGATCAGCACCATTTTTTGAATAAGTATCTTTTTTCCATTATATAGTTTTGGCTTTTTTGTCAAAAACCAAGTATTTGGAGGTGTGCAGGTTTATATCTGAGTCTTCTAATCCATTCCATTGATTCTCTAACCTGTTTCCCTGTCCGTTCCATGAAGTTTTGTTACTGTTGTTCATTAGTACAGATTGAGTAAGGGATGGAGTTACCTCCAGACAATCTGTTGGTGTACAGGATTATTTTAGCAATTCTTCTGATACCTTGTTCGGTTTCTTTCTCCAGAGACATGACGTTTTTTTCAAACAGGTCTTTCCCTTGCATGGATAGAGTCACATCAAGGTACTTTCTGTTATTTGTGGCTATTGTGAAGGGTGTTGTTTCCCTAATTTCTTTCTAAGCCCTTCTGTCTTTCATATACTGGAGGGCTACTAATATTTTTTTTAGTTAATTTTGTAGCCAGACACTGTGCTGAAGGTGTTTATCAGCCTAAAGAGTTCTCTGGTTGAATTTTTAGGGTCACTACTGTACACTGTCATACCATCTGAAAATAGTGATACTCTGACTTGTTCCTTTCTCATTCATGTACACTTGATCTCCTTTAGTTGTCTTATGGCTGTAGCTAAGAGTTCAAGTACTATATTGAAGAGATACAGAGAGAGTGGTCAGCCTTGCCTTGTCCCTGATTTCAATGGGGTTGATTTAAGTTTCCCTCTGTTTACATTAGTTTGATGTTGGCTATAGGCTTGTGTATATTGTCTTTACTAATTTTGGGTATGAGGCTTGTATCCTTGATCTCTCCAAGACTTTAAACAACAATGGGTGTTGGATTTTGTCAAACGCTTATTTCAGCATATGAGGAAATGATCCTGTGGTTTTTCTCCTTCAGTTTGTTTATATGGTGGATTAGATTGATGGATTTCCATATATTGAATCACCCCTGCATGCTTGCAATTAAAGCTACTTGATCATCGTGGATGATCTTGGATTCATTTTGTGAGTGTTTTAATGAGTATTTTTGCATCAATGATTGTAAGAGACATAGGTCTGAAAAATGTCTTTTTTGGGGGGTGTCCTGTGTGGTTTAGATATCAAGGTAACTGTGGCTTCATAGAACGAGTTTGCTAATGTTCCTTCTGTTTCTTTTCTGTGGAATAGTTTGAAAAGTATTGGAGTTAGCTCTTCTTTGAAGGTCTGGTAGAACTGTACTCTGAAACCATCTGTCCCTGGGCTCTTTTTGGAAGGGAGACCTACGATGATTGCTTCTATTTCTTGGGGGATGTAGAGCTATTTAATCTATTTAACTGATCTTGATTTAATATTGGTAAATGAAATCGATCAAGAAAATCATCCATTTCATCTAGATTTTCAAATTTTGTGGCGTATAGATGTTTATAGTAAGACCTAATGATTGTTTGGATTTCCTCAGGGTCTGTTGTTATATCCCCCTTTTTGTTTCTGATTTTGCTGATTTGGATAGTTTCTCTATGCCTTTTAATTAATTTGATTAATTGTTTGTCTATCTTGTTGATTTTCTCACAGAAGCAGCAATTGGTTTCATTGATTCCTTGAATTGCTTTCTTTGTTTCTGATTCATATATTTTAGCTCAGGGTTTGATTATTTCCAATCATCTCCTCCTCTTGGGTGTGTCTGCCTCTTTCTTCTAGAGCTTTTGGGTTGCTTGTATGCGATGTCTCAAACTTTTTTTCTGAAGTCACTTAGTGCTAAGAACTTTCCTCTTAGCACTGCTTTCATTGTATCACATGAGGTTGGGTAATTTGTGCCTTCATTTTCATTGAATTTTAAGGAGTGTGTAATTTCTTTTTTCATTTCTTCCCTGACCCAGCTGTCATTTGGTAGAGAGTTGTTTCGTTTCCATGTGCATGTATGATTTTGTTATTTCTGGTGTTGTTGAAGTCTAGTTTTAGGCCATGGTGGTCTGATAGGATACACTGGATTATTTCAATGTTCTTGTATCTGTTGAGGCCTGCTTTGTCCCAATTATATGGTCAGTTTTGGAGAAGTTTCTGCTAGGCGGAAGTTCTGTAGATGTTTTGTGTCAGGACCTTTTCTGTTTTTATGTCATTTTTGATAGATTGTATTGATTTCTTCAATTGCCTCTTCAGTGCCTGAGATTCTCTCCTCCACATGTTGAACTGTGTTGGTGATGCTTACCTCTGTGGTTTGTGATCCCTTCTATAAGTTATCCATCTCCAGGAGGTTTTCTGCTATGTTTTCTTTATTGATTTTAATTCTGTGTTCATATCTTGTACCATTTCTCTTATCTGTTTCTATGTGGATTTCTGTTTCTCCATGATGGCCTCTATTTTTTTTTTTTTTTTTTGTTTGTTTGTTTTCTCTCACTATGCCTCTCTATGTGCCTCTACATATGACTCTACTTTTTGGCTATATTTGTCCATCTTTCTTTGAGAGTTTTATTCATTTCCTTGTTCTGTGCATCTAATAACTGGATAAGCATAGATTTGAGATCATTTTCTAGTGTTTTCAAATAATTAAAATATCCTTTAATTTGGGGGTTGCTGGTGAAGCCATGATGTCCTGATGTTTTTTGGATGTGTTCATCTAGCTATGTGCTTATCTATAATCTTGGCTGTTTGTTCTTGGAGCCTATACTGCAGACTGAGTCCATCTGTCTCTTAAGTCTGAAGTATTCTTCAGGAAAATGAGAAAGGTGCACTTGGTTTGAGAATGGATGTTGGTTTTTCAGCTGTCACAAATGTAGGAAGGTACCAGGTCCATGTGTGCCAGCACAGGAGTGTGCATGGAAGTGTGCCTTATAAGAATGGGTGCTAGAGTATGTAGATGCCTGGAAATTTGAGCTTAAGCACAGGTGGGGGTGCTGTCACAGTTCATGGAAGCAATGCACAAGTGTAGTTGCTCTGAATGTCTCAATAGCCTAAAGGCCTGTAGTACTGTCCTCCAGGCATTCATTTCTATCTGGGTTGCAACATCTTGGCTCCAAGAATTGTTTGCCTGGAATCCACTGGGAGACCCACATAATGGAGGTGTCAATGTTAAGAACGCTGTCCCGAGGACTCCTGTTTTCCACAATGGGTGTTTGAGAGTGAGGGATCTGATGTCTGGCTAGTAGTTTGGAGGGACCCTGGATCTGGGGCTCTAAATGCACTCTCTTAAGGCACACTCACTCTCTCTCAGGCCTAATCAGGAAGCATGGGGGTTTTGCTTGTTCTCTGCTCTCAGATTTGGACTGTTATGGTCAAATGAAAGTGTAGGAGATGAGTCAGTGGTGTCTTCCTGACCTGGGATTATTGGCCTCTGCATTCTCAGTCACTGAGCAGGGAGGCCTCTGCTTGGGCCAGGGAATATGCAGGGTGTCAAACATTTGTCACTGTCAGACCCCAGAGATGTACAAGGGTGACCTGGAACCATATTGCCCAGACTCACTGGTTGTCCCCTCTCTCCCAGGACACCTCCAAGTCAGTGTTCTGACATCAGCTTCCCCTCCACTCACCAGTTTCAGGGTTTCAGATCCCGTGGCCCTCAGATGTGGCGGGAGTTGATTATGGCCATCTTGGACTCCTCTAGGTACTTCTTTGGGGGTTTCACTTATTCCTATGTTTCTGTGCATCTGGAGGTCTTTGTAAGTTGTATATTATCTCTCCATTTCTTCACATAGAAATTGAAAGAGATAAACTTTCCACCTAGACCTACTTTTAATTGTTTTTAATCTCTTTTTGTCAGCTGGTGTTGGCCTGGCAAGGTCAAGCAACTTAACAGCAAGGCAGGAGAGGAGGAGACCATGCAGGTGCACACGGAGGCCAGCGCCTCTGAAAAGATTATTACAGAATACTCAGGACCCTTGGCAAGGGGAGCTTTGCTGAGGTCAAGCTGGCCTGCCACCTCCACACAGAGGTGCAGGTAGCTGTCAAGATCTTGAAAAAAGGCAGCAATGAGCCTAAAAATGACAGGGAAATTGACATCATTAAGGTGCTAGAGTACCCAAACATCATTAACCTGTTCCACATCATCAATACCAGAGAACACACCTATATGGTGATGGAACATGCTGCTCACGCAGACCTGGTGAGCCATATTGAGAAGGTGGGATGTCTGCAGGAGAAGCAGGCCCAGCACATCTTCACACAGGTGGTGTGTGCAGTTCACTATTGCGATAACAATGGCATTGCTCACAGGGACATCAAACTAGATAACATACTGCTGGATGGCAAAGGGAACATCAAACTATGTGTGGAGGCTGTTGGTTTCATGTATGGTATGATGAGTGTGATATCTACCACAGTATATGGACTGGAGAGAGGATGTCCACTTGCATCTGATGATTACACTCTAATGTCTAGGACAGTGGGGTGGGGTGAGCAGCAAAGCCTCATCCCTACAAACTTCCATGTGATAGGCATAACACTCCCCCTGTTAACACCTTCCACACATTGTTAATCTTATGCTAGGAAGGTCACCCCTTAACAACAAAATAGAATTCTCTAGGGATCAGGCCTGGAACAACACCTATTCAACACCTCTTCTGCTCTCCCACCACCAAGGTAAGGTACCAGACTCTGCTAGACATCCCTCCAACCACAACATCAACTGAGATTCAATGAAAGGCATCAGACCCTGTTGGACACACTACTTCCTGTCAATGACACACATTTTCTGTTTGGTTCAAACACTCCTGGAATTCTCCTGCTCTGACATATAACACTAGGTGTAATGCAGTGCCGGACACCACACCCACATCACCTCACTTCCATTGGCAGCTCTTGGGCCCTGCTGAACAGCATACATGCACTCGTGCACATGTGCATGGGAACACAGGCTCACACATGTACTCACAAACTTACACAAACACACACCTCAAATTCATTTCTAAGTGTTGTACCAAGCTTGTCTTCCCTTCAAACCACACATGGACTGCTAGGGATCAGGCCTTACTGTACAAATTTTCACACATTCCTCATATTTATCCCAAGCTCATGTATCCCAACTATCCTCCACCTAACCCCACATCAACTACTGTTTAGCAGGTTATGCAAGATACTCTCACACAACTAAACCCAAAATACATGCCTAGTTATTGGGCCCCGCTTGACTCTTATACTACTGAATATGTACACACACTGCTGGTTCCAGGCCTCAGCACAATGTTCCACTGTGTGAGTATCAGGGCCTGCTAGATACAGCATCATGTCAAAAATATAAACTTGAGGATGTCAGACATGCTGGGCATTCTGACACTCCACAACCATTTCTACAGTGTCAGCTGGAGGTTCTGAGGCAAACATGCCACCCTGCAGCTTCCTCACTTACACAGCTAGGTTTCAGGCTCTGGTGACACCCCCGATGACTTATACTCTCTGAAGTCTCAGGCACTCCTGGACATCACAACCCCTCTTACCAGATCTTGAAGGACACCAAGTCATCCATAAGCTGACATAAACCTAGCAGATATTGGGCACAGCTGGACACCCTCTTCTTCCCTGTTCCTCTCTGACATACAGTGTTATTCAACAAAGCCATTGAATGCACCACCACACCGGTGATCACACATCCATTTCTAGGTATGTGGTTCTATTTGATCTCCAAACCCTCATAAATCACTAGCTATCAGACCATGCTGGGAGCTTCTCCTCCTGCCATGCATCTCAAAATTTTAAGAGCATTGCTAGATGCCCTTCTGCTGATGACACACCTACACTGCTCAGCACCACATCCTGCTGGAATTCTCTCCTAATGCCACCTAATGTGCTGTGTATCAGGCCCCACTGCTAGTTACTAGGCCACACTGAACACTATGCCATTCCTAAACTGCAGTGACATGTAAATGCTGTGTATCAGGTTCACTTGAACACCACTCGTCCAGCCCACAGGACATGGTAAGGTATTGTACAAGCTTGACAACCACTTGCCCCAATATACACTACTGGCCAACAACACTGCAATATTTAAGGCTTTGCTAGATACCCCTGTCCCTGACACATGCAAGCTCCTAGGTATCAGGCCCTCACTGCCACTCTGTGCACATTGCACTCATGCACACAATACTAGGCTTCAAGCCTCAATAGAGACCATTCTGCTTCCATAGAAAGTAGCAGGGGGTGTTAGTGTGGCTGAAAATTGGCAGTCCTTCCAGACAGCAATACAGGTATAGGAAGAGAAGCTTGTTAGACAAGGCCTGTTGTCAGGAATTGTGTACAATTTAGAACTGGGATTCCTGAAGTAGCTGATACATAGTAGTGCATAAGGCCCAGCCATTTCTCCAGCAAGGCATGAAACCAAACAGTGCATTTCAGGCTATGGTGGCAGGGGAAGGAGTGTCCAGGGGACCTGATGACTAGCAGTGCAGGGGAGTGTTGAGGGCAGGGTGGGGGTATCTAGTAAGGCCTCTAGGGGGCGCAGCTTGTCACACTGAGATGACTCTGTGTGGGAGCAGCTGGGAAATGCCTTGGAGTGTCATGAACACAGCAGGTTATGATTGGTGAGAGCAGTCAGGAGCTGCCTAGGTGGAGAAGACCCAACACACATCAAGTTTCTGTAGGGTACCAGAGGGGTTTCCAGCAGTGCCTGATATATAGCCCTTCATGTGAAGCAGTGGTGTGGATGTTTTAAAGAGCTCTGTCTGTATGTGTTTGTGTGCACCTGTGTATATCTATGTATGTGTGTGTGTGCACTTGTGTATGTAGTGAATGCTTAGAGGGTGTGTGTCACTGCTGTTACCTAGCAATGAATGTGAGGATGAGGTGGGGTGCACTTGGATAGAAATGTAATTTGAATGCAATAGTCAATGTGGGGTTGTTGGTTAAGGTGTCTTTAGGGTCTGACATCAACAGTAAATCTAGGTTTCAGATCCAGGGAAGGGAATGCAGCAAGGCTTGATATAGAGCAGAGTGTTGCTAAAATATGGGCCCCCAGGGCATGATAACGTTAGGTTCATGAGTGCTGTCTGCTCCCTTGAAAAGCCCCACATAGAACTCTAGGTTTGTCCCAGGTGATTGCAGCCCCTCCCCTGCAATGCCACATACACTAATAAGTCCCTGCTGTACAACACCCTGATACCCACCACACAGTGCTCAGTCTAAGTGCACAATTCCCACCCCTGGCATCAGTGTGCACACACTGCTGGGAATAAGGCCCTGCTGGACATACAGCCTAAACATCACTACAGCTCTGTTTATATTAAGACTCCAGTGTATTTCCCATTCCGTGCTAGATGAAAGAAAGGGGGGATACTACTATTTGAAACACTAGGCCCCTTCCAAGATTTCTTTTTTTGTTGTTTTATTTTTATTGTTTCATTTATTTTTCCTTCATTAATTACACTTTATTCACTTTGTATCCAGTCCATGATTCCTTCCCTCTTCCTGTCCCAAACCCTCCCTTCCTCCACCCTCTGCATGCATTCCTCTCCCCAAGTCCACTGATAGGGGAGAATTTCTTTTCCTTCCTTCTGATCCTCGTCAATTAGGTCTCATCAGGAGTGTCTGTGTTGTACTCTTCTTTGGCCTGGTAATGTTGCTTCCCCCCTCAGGGGGAGGTAATTAAAGAGCATGGCAAGCAGTTCATGTCAGAGACAGTCCCTGTTCCTATTACAATAGAAACCACTTAGATACTGAACTGCCTTGGGCTACATCTATGCAATGGTCTTGTGTTATCTCTATGCATCGTCCTTGGTTAGAATAGCAGTCTCAGGAAAGACCCCTGTGCTCAGATTTTTTGGTTCTCTTACTCTCCTTGTGGCGTTCCTGTCCTCTCCATATCTTACTGTTTACTTCTTTATTAAGATTTCCCTGCACCCTGCCCAAAGTTTGCCCATAAGTCTCAGCATCTATATTGATAGTCTGCAGGGCATAGCTTTTCAGAGGTCCTCTGTGTCAGGCTCCTGACTTGTTCCCTCATTTCTCCTTCTTCTGATATCCATCCTCTTTGCCTTTCTGGATAGGAATGGAGCATTTTAGCGAGAGTCATCCCTCTTCATTAGTTTCTTTGTGTATACAGATTTTAGTAGGTTTATCTTATATGTCTATATGACTGAGAATATATGGTGTGCATCTTTCTGTTTCTGGGATACCTCACTCAGGATGATATTTTCCAGATCCCTCCATTTACCTGCAAATTTCATGATTCCCTTGTTTTTTTTTTTTATTGCTGAGTAATATTCCATTGTGTAGATAGACCATAATTACTTGATTTGTTGCTCTTTAACTTCTTGAGTTCTTTATATATACTGGGTACTAGTACTCTGTCAGATATAGGTTTGGGGAAGAGCATTTCCCAATCTGTAGGCAGTCATTTTGCTCTGATGACAGTGTCCTTTGTTTTACAGAAGCTTTTCAGTTTCATGAGGTCCCATTTATTGATTGTTGCTCTTAGAACCTGTGCTGTTGGTGTTCTGTTCAGGAAGTTGTTTTCCTGTGCCAATGAATTTAAGGCTCTTCCCCACTTTTTCTTCTAAGCGGCTTAGTGTGTCTAGTTTTATATTAAGGTCTTTGGTCCACCTGGACTTTAGTTTAAGTATGGATCTATTTGCATTTTTCTACCTGTAGACATCCCATTGGACCAGCACCATTTGTTGAAGATGCTATCTTTTTCCATTGAATGGTTTTGGCATCTTTGTCAAAAAATCAGTTGTCCATAACTGTATGGATTTATGTCAGGGTCTTCTATTTGATTCAATTCATCCACCAGTCTGTATATGCCAGTACCATGCAGTTTTTAGTATTGTTGCTCTATAGTAGAGCTTGAGATCAGGGATGGAGGTACCTCCTGAAGATCTTTTACTGTAGAGAATTGTTCTGGCAATTTTGGGTTTCTTGTTGTTCCATATGAAGGTGAGAATTTTTCTTTCAAGGTCTGTAAAGAATTGTGTTGGTAATTTGATGGGAATTGGATTGAAATTTTTTTGGTAAGATTCATTAATCATGCCAAGTCATTTTCCATCTTCTGATATCTTCTTCTAATTCTTTCTTCAGAGACTTTGAAATTTTTTCATACTTGAAGGTTAGGGTTATACTAAAGTACTTTATGTCTTTTGTGGCTATTGTGAAGGGTGCTGTTTCCTCAATTTCTTTCTCAGCCCTTTTGTCTTTTGTATACAGGAGGGCTACTGATTTTTTTGAGTTAATTTTGTATCCAGACACTTTGCTGAAGGTGTTAATCAGGTGTAGGAGTCCCCTGGAAGAATTTTTGTGGTCACTCAGGTATACTATCATATCATCTGCAAATAGAGATCCTTTGACTTCTTCCTTTCCAATTTGTATCCCCTTGATCTCCTTCAATTGTCTTATTGTTCTAGCAAGGACTTCAAGAACAATGTTGAAGAGATACAGAGAGTGACCAGCCTTGCCTTGTCCCTGATTTCAGTGGGATTGATTTAAGTTTCTCTCCATTGAGTTTGATATTGGCTATAGGCTTGCTGTATATTGCCTTTACTATGTTCAGGTATTTGCCTTGTATACCTGATCTCTCCAAAACTTTAAATATGAATGGATGTTGGATTTTGTCAAATGCCTTTTCCACATCTAAGGAGATGATCATATAGTTTTTCTCCTTCAGTTTGTTTATGTGCTGGATCACAATGATGGATTTCTGTATATTGAACCACCCCTGCATGGCTGGGATGAAGCCAACTTGGTCGTGGATGACATCTATGTTAATCCAACTGATCCATGAGCATGGGAGATCTTTTCATTTTCATTCTTCAGTTCTTTCTTCAGAGACTTGAAGGATTTTCAAACAGGTCTTTCACTAACTTGGTTAGTGTCACACCAAGGTATGTTATGTTATTTCTATCTATTGTAAAGGGTGTAGTTTCTGTCTCGGCCCTTTCATCTTTTTTATACAGGACAGCTACTGATTTTTTTTTTTTTTGAGTTAATTTTGTATCCAGCCACTCTGCTGAAGGTGTTTATCAGCTGAAGAAGTTGTCTGGTTGAATTTTTGTGGTCACTATGCATATTCTCAGATCATCTGCAAATAGTGATACTTTGATTTCTTCCTTTCTGATTTGTATCATCCTTATCCCTTTTAGTTATCTTATTGCTCTAGCTAGGACTTCAAGAACTATGTTGTAGAGATATGGAGAGAGTGGGCAGCCTTGCCTTGTCCCTGATTTCAATGGGATTGATTTAAGTATCTCTCTGCTTAGTTTGATGTTGACTCTAGGCTTACTGTATATTGTCTTTACTGTGTTTAGGTATGTGCCTTATATCCCTGATATCACCAAGACTTTAAACATTTATAGGTGTTGGATTTTTTTCAAATGCATTTTCAGTATCTAAGGAGATGATCATGTGGTTTGTCTCCTTCAGTTTGTTTATATGGTGGATTACACTGATGGATTTCCATATATTGAACCACCGCTGCATACCTGGGGTGAAGTCTATTTGGTCATGGTGGAAGATTTCTTTTATGTGTTCTTGGATTCAGCTTGCAAGTATTTTATTGAGTATTTTTGCATCAATGTTCACAAGAGAGAGAGGTCTGAAGTTTACTTTTTCTGTTGGGTCTTCCTGTGGTTTAGGTATCAAGGTGACTGTAACTTCATAGAATGAGTTTGGTAATGTTCCTTCTGTTTCTATTTTGTGGAATAATTTGAAGAACATTGGTATTAGCTCTTTGAATGTCTAGTAGAATTGTGCACTGAAACCATCTGGCCCTGGGATTTTTTTTTTTATGTAGACTTTTGATGACAGTTTCTATTTCCTTAGGGGATATAGGACTATTTATTTGATTTACCTGGTCTTGATTCATCTTTGGCATTTAGAATCGGTCAAGAAAATTGTCCATTTCATTCAGATTTTCAAATTTTGTGGCATTATAGGCTTTTGTAGTAAGACATAATGATTGCTTGTATTTCCTAATTGCCTGTAGTTATATTCCCCTTTTATTTCTGATTTTGCTGATATGGATAGTTTCTCTCTGCCTTTTAGTTAATTTGGCTGAGGATTTGTCTATCTTGTTTATTTTCTCAAAGAATCAGCTCTTGGTTTCATTGATTCTTTGAATTGTTTTCTTTGTTTTTAATTCATTGATTTCAGCTCTGAGTTTGATTATTTCCAATCATCTACTTCTGTTGGGTGTGTCTGCCTCTTTTTTTTTTTTTTTTTCAAAGTTTTTATTTATGCCTTTAAGTTGCTTGTATGAGATGTCTCAAATTTCTTTCTGGAGGCAATTAGTCTTATGAACTTTCTTCTTAGCACTACTTTCACTGTGTCCTATAGGCTGTGTAAGTTGTGCCATCATTTTCATTCAATTTTAGGAAGTCTCTAATTTATTTTTTTTCTCCACTTATCCAGCTGTCATTGAGTAGAGTGTTTGTTTAGTTTCCATGTGTATGTAGGTTTTTTGTAATTTCTGTTGTTGTTGAGGTCTAGATTTTGGCCATAGTGGTGTGATAGGATACAAGGGAATATTTCGATCTTCTTGTATCTGTTGAGGCTTGCTTTGTTCCTGACTATATGGTCAATTTTAAAAAATGCTCTGTGAGGTGCTGAGAAAAAGATATTGTTTTGAGTTTGGGTGGAAAATTCTGTAGATACTATTAGGTCCATTTGATTTAGGACCTCTGTAAGTATCATTATTTTTGTATGTAGGTTCTGTCTAGATGATCTCTCCCTTGATGTGAGTGGAGTGTTGAAGTCCTCACCTTTTAAGGAATTGGGATTGGTGTGTGATTTAAGCCTTAATAATGTTTCATTACAAATGCAGGTGCTCTGTGTTTGGGGCATAGATGTTCAGGATTGTGATGTCCTCCTGGTGGATTTTTTTTTTTTTTTTTTTGATGATGAGAATAGGAAGTGTCCCTCCTCATCTTTTTTGATTAATTTTGTTTGAAAGTCTATTTTATTAGCTATGAGGACAGCTACCCCAGCTTGTTTTCTGGGTCTGTTAGCTTGAAAATCCTTTTTCCAGACCTTTACTCTGAGGCTGTTTTTAATGTTCATTGCAAAGGTGTGTTTCAGGGATGCAGCAGAATGTTTGATCCTGTTTCTGCAACCATTCTGTTAGTCTGTGTCTTTTTATTGGAGAGTTGAGTCCATTGATGTTGATAGATAATAGTGACCAATGAATGTTAGTTCCTTTTATTGTCACATTGGTGGTTTTGCTGTGTTTCTGTGATTGTTTTCTTTTACTTTTTCTTTGAGAGATGTATCAGTTTCTGCAACTGTGTCTTCAGCACCTGATATTCTCTCTTCCATCTCTTGTATTATGTTGGTGATGCTTACCTTTGTGGTTCCTCCTCTTTTCTCTAAGTTCTCCAGCTCTAGGTTTTTCTCTGTGTTTTCTTCATTGATTCTAATTCTGATTTTATGTCTTGCACCATTTTTTTCCATCTGTTTAAATGTGGATTCCTGTCTGTCCATGATGGCCTCTATTTTTTGTTCATTTCTTCTCTGTATGCCAGTGCTTCTGCCTCTATTTGTTTGGCTGTATTTGCCTTCATTTCTTTGAGAGTTTTTTTCATATCCTCTTTATGTGCCTCTATTAACTGGATGAGCATAAATTTGAGGTCTTTTTCCTGTATTTCCAATGAAATAGACTACTCATTGATTTTTGGGGTTGCAGGCGAAGCCATGATGTCCTGATTTTTGTTGTATGTGTTCTTATGCCAACCTCTAGCCATCTGCTTATCCGTAACCCTTACAGTTTGTTCCTGGAGTCTATAGTTCACACTGGGTTTATCTTTCTCTGGTGTCTGGAGTATTCTTCAGGAAGATGAGAAAGGCTCACTGGTTCAAGAGCAGATATTGGTGTTTCAGCTGTAGGTAAGGGAGGAATGTCACGGGCACATATGTGCAAGTTCTGGCATGTGCGTGAAGTGTGCCTTGAAGACATGGTGCTAGAACATGTAGATGCCTGGAAGGGTGGAGCTTTAGCGCAGGAGGGGGTGATAGCCCTGTTCATAGGTGCAATATGCATTATCAAGTGCCCTGAATACCTCAGTGGCCTACAGGCCTGTCGTACTGTTCTCCTGGTATTCAGATCTGTCCAGGCTCCAGAAATTGTTTGCATGGACTCCACTGATAGACCCACAGAATATGGGCTTCAGTGCTTGAGAATGCCGTCCCAAGGATCCCTATGTTGCCCACAGTAGAGGTGTGGGTGGCAGGGATCCAGTGTCTGGCTGCTAGCATAGAGGGACCCTGGATCTAAGGCTCTGCACGCACTCACTTGAAAGGGCATTCACTTGCTCACAGGCCTAATCGGAAAGTACAGGAGTTTCCCCTGTTCTCTACTCTCAGGTTTGGGTCCAAAGAAGATCAGTCAGCTCAGTGGTGTCAACTGTTTGGCTACAGCGCAGGGAGTCCAGTACTTGGGTCAGCTACCTCTGCTGTCTCAGTCACCAAGCATGGAGGCTCCTGCTAGGGGCAGCTGCCTCTGCCATCTCATTCACAAAGTACCACTTTGGCCTCCGCTGAGCAGGGAGGCCCATGCTTGGAGGAAGGGAAAGTGCAGGGGGGTTGAATATTCATCACTCTCATTCCTGGGAGACATCCATGGGTGACCTGGATCCAAACTGTCCCAGGTCATGGGTTGTCCCCTCTTGCCCAGGAAGTCTCAATGTTGATGCTCTGGTTTCAGATGTCCCTCCACTCACTCGTTCAGAGTTTCAGATCCTGTGCTGCTCAGATATGGTGAGTACTGGTGGCTTCCATCCTGGACTCCCTGTAAGGCATTTTCTTAACTGGTGATTGCATCAGGTGGGGGCACCAATTCTGGTTGGGGCCATCCATGAACAGGTGATCATGAATTCTATAAGAAAGCAGAATGAGCAAGCTACAAAGAGCAAGCCAGTAAGCAGCACCCCTCAGTGGCATCAGCTCCTGCCTCCACTTTTCTGCCTGTTCCAGTTCTGTCTTCCTTCAACAATGAACTGAGATGTGGAAGTGTAAGTCAAATAAGCCCTTTTCTCCCCAGATGATCTTTGGCCATGGTGTTTCATAGCAGCAATAGAAACCCGAACTAAGACACTTAGAATTTTTTTTTTTATTTCTGTGTGAGAAATGTTTTGTAGTTTTTGATATGCAAATATCACACGTTTTTTTCTATTATGTCTTTTATGTCTTTATGATGCTTATCAGGATCAATTTACTTTTTTTTTTTTTTTTTTTCAATGCAGTTTCTTTAGGAACCTTGAACAATCATCTGACCCTGGGGAAAGCCAGCCCACTTTAAATAGCCTCTGGGCAGCCAACCTCAGTATGCCACGTGGGCAATGCAGATAGGTCCACATCCATGGAAGCAAGCCAGATCCTCAGCCTTAGCCAAATGTGGAGTTGTTTGTGATAGAAAGCACTCACCATCGGGAAGGTGGAAGAGCTCCATCTTTCAGGGCGACATTACGCAGCTCTCTACAGTCCCCCCTTTTTTGTTTTGGACGCATCAGGCAAGAGTAGAGGTCTGATCTCTGATATTAGAAATAAATTGGGACTTTGTACTGATGTTCATTTAGGTGTCATCCACCCAAAGAGCATCAGACCCGTCTGATACCTTTTTCTCAGAGGCGGGACCTGAGGCATCAACCCGCATGCAATCAGACATGCTCTTCTCTGGGTCCAAGGTGGCTGACCCTGAGTGCAGTGCTCACCTCGCATCCTGAGCTAATATTTTGGCTTTTTATGGTAGCCAACCATGCTTGGGGAGACTGTTCTGCTTCAATGGCTGTAAAGGCCTGAATGGTCATGGCTGCATTACGCTGTTGTGAGACTCTAATCTTGCATATATACCACAGGCAAACCAAGGTGACCAACACCAGAAGGCCTGCTAACGCTCCCATGCCCGCCCATTCCTTCAGATGCTTCATGGCTGCAGCAATCCATGATGATACTCCTGTGGCTAGTCCTGCGTCCACTCTGGTAGAATTTACCATGGCAATGGCCACTCTCAGCTGGTCCATCGTAGTATCAATTCTCCAGTCCAATTACCTAAAATATAGCTTGACAATTGTTTAGACAGATTTGCAGCACAGGGAAAGTTCTCATGTTGTATGCTAGTGACACAAAGTCCAACATACGTTCATTGACAGGCAAATTGAGCGATTTGCCATAGGGTATCAATTTGCTCCTGCACTCAAACCTCTGATTGAACACCATCAAACCTCCTTTTAGTTGAGCATTAATTCCTTTTTGTACATCTAAGGCATGAGCTACATTGGCTAAAAGGTTATTCAGGGTCTGAGCAGTCTGCCCAGTATGACTCATGGCTAATGCTGCGGTGGTAGCTCAACAGCCGCCAATGAGATAGCAGTAACAATGGCAGCTGTAATTCCAAGATCCCTTTTTCTGTCTGAAGAGAGTCATAGCGTGAGGGCATCAACGGGCACAGGCACCCAGTGAGGCATGTGAGTAACCAGCTAGTAAATTTACTAGCATTACAGCATTGGGCTTAAAAAGCAAGTATCATTACCACAATTACTTGGCTCTATCTGGCTAATAATGAATAAAAATGGGGATGTAAACAAACAGGTATGGGCTTATAGGAAGTATTATGAGAAGCCTTAACCCCCTCGTTGGAACATCCTGCATCAGTTCTAGAACTAGCAGTGGTGGTGTCCGAGGTCTGAGTAGGTTCAGCAGACCATTGGGGGCGAGACGTGCTGTAAATTGCCTAACTGCATGTTTTCCTCCACTTTTGAAAGGCATTTAAGGTTCTTAAATTATTTTTTTTTTTTTTTTTTTAATTTTTTTCATCAATTACACACTATTCATTCTGCATCCCCCCCATAGGCCCCTCCCTCCTCCCAATCCCACCCTCCCTCCCCCCCGCAGCATGCACGCCACTCCCCAAGTCCACCGATAGGGAGGCCCTCCTCCCTTCTGATCCCAGTCCACCAGTTCACATCAAAAGCGGCTGCACTGTCCTCCACTATGGCCTGGTAAGGCTGCTCCCCCAGAGGGAGGCAATCAAAGAGCAGGCCAACCAGACCATGCCAGAGGCCATCCCTCTTCACATCACCATTTAGCCCAATTGGACTCTGAACTGCCCTGGGCTACATCTGCAGGGGCTCTGGGTTATCTCCATGAATAGTCCTTGGTTGGAGCATCTCTGGGAAGTTCCCACTCAAACCCTCCTGTTCTGTTACTCTCCTTGTGGAGACCCCATCCTCTCCAGCTCCTACTCTCCCCCAGTTCCTACACAAAATTCCATCCACTCTGCCCAACAGTTGCCCATCAGGCCCAGCCTCTGCCCTGATAGTCTGCAGGGCAGAGGCCCTCAAAACCCTCTGTGGTAGGTTCCCAGGTTGTTTCCTGCTCTCCTATTCTTCTGATGTCCATCCTCTTTGCCTTTCGGGATGGGGATTAGACATTTTAGTTAGGGTCCTCTCTTGCTTAGTTTCTTTATATGCACAGGTTTTAGTGGGTTTGTCCTATGCTGTATGTCTATATGAGTGAGTATATACCATGTGTGTCTTTTTGCTTCTGGGACAACTCACTCAGGATGATCCTTTCCAGATCCCACCATTTACCTACAAATTTCATGATTTCCTTATTTTTCATTGCTGAGTAATATTCCATTGTGTAGATGTACCACATTTTCTGCATCCATTCTTCGGATGAGGGGCATCTGGGCTGTTTCCAGCTTCTGGCTATTACAAATAAAGCTGCTACCATGGTTGAGCAAATTTCCTTTTTGTATGCTTGAGCCTCTTTTGGATATATGCCTAGGAGTGGTATGGCTGGATCTTGGGGAAGCACTATTCCTAGTTGTCTGAGAAAACGCCAGATTGATTTCCAGAGTGGCTGTACCAGTTTACATTCCCACCAGCAGTGGAGAAGGGTTCCTCTTTCTCCATAACCTCTCCAGCATGTTTGTCACTTGAGTTTTTGATCTTGGCCATTCTCATGGGTGTAAGGTAAAATCTCAGGGTTGTTTTGATTTGCATTTCCCTAATGGCTAGTGAGGTTGAGCATTTCTTTATGCTTCTCTGCCATTTCCTCTACAGAGAATTCTCTGTTTAGCTCTGTTCCCAATTTTTTAAGTGGGTTACTTGGTTTGCTGCTTTTCAGCTTCTTTAGTTCTTTATATATTTTGATATGAGTCCTTTGTCAGATAAAGGGTTGGTGAAGATTCTTTCCCAATCTGTAGGAGGTCGCTTTGTTTTGATGACAGTGTCCTTTGCTTTGCAGAAGCTTTTCAGTTTCATGAGGTCCCATTTATTGATTGTTGCTCTTAGAGCCTGTGCTGTTGGAGTTCTGTTCAGGAAGTTTTCCCTGTACCAATGAGTTCTAGAGTATTTCCCACTTTTTTTTTCAAGCCAATTTAATGTGTCTGGTTTTATGTTGAGGTCTTTGATCCACTTGGACTTCAGTTTTGTGCAGGGTGATAAGTATGGATCTATTTTTCTACATGTAGACATCCAGTTGGACCAGCACCATTTGTTGAAGATGCTATCTTTTTTCCATTGTATGATTTTGGCATCTTTGTCAAATATCAGGTGTCCATAAGTGTGTGGGTTTATTTCTGGGTCCTCTGTTCGGTTCCATTGATCCACCATTCTGTTTCTATGCCAGTACCATGCAGTTTTTAAAACTGTTGCTCTATAGTACAACTTAAGATCAGGGATGGAGATACCTTCAGAAGATCTTTTATTGTAGAGGATTGTTTTAGCAATTCTGGGTTTCTTGTTATTCCATATGAAGTTGAGAATTTTTCTTTCCAAGTCTGTAAAGAATTGTGTTGGCAATTTGATGGGCATTGCATTGAATCTGTATATTGCTTTTGGTAAGATGGTCATTTTTACTATGTTAATCCTACAAGCCATGAGCATGGGAGATCTTTCCATCTTCTCATATCTTCTTCTAGTTCTTTCTTCAGAGATTTGAAATTTTTTTTCGTACAAGTCTTTGACTTCCTTGGTTAGGGTTACCGAGGTACCTTATGTCATTTGTGGCTATTGTGAAGGGTGTTGTTTCCCTAATTTCTTTCTCAGCCCTTTTGTCTTTTGTATACAAATGATTTTTTTGAGTTAATTTTGTATCCGCCACTTTGCTGAAGGTATTTATCAGCTGTAGGAGTTCCTGGTAGATTTTTTTGGGGTCACTCACGTATACTATCATATCATCTGCAAATAGTGATAATTTGACTTCTTCCTTTCCAATTTGTATCCCCTTGATCTCCTTCAACTGTCTTATTGCTCTAGCAAGGACTTCCAGCACTATGTTGAAGAGATATGGAGAGAGTGGGCAGCCTTGTCTTGTCCCTGATTTTAGTGGGATTGCTTTAAGTTTCTCTCCGTTCAGTTTGATGTTGGCTATAGGTTTGCTGTATATCGCCTTTACTATGTTTAGATATGTACCTTGTATCCCTGTTCTCTCAATACTTTAAACATGAATGGATGTTGGATTTTGTCAAAGGCTTTTTCAGCGTCTAGGAGATTATCATGTGGTTTTTCTTTCAATTTGTTAATATGGTGGATCACATTGATGGATTTCAAGATTTGAACCATCCCTGCATACCTGGGATTTCATTGGATGATATCTTTGATGTGTTCTTGTATTCAGTTTTATTTTATTTCTTTCTTTCTTACTTGCTTGCTTTTTTTCTTTATTTTTATTTTTTGAGATGAGCTTTCTCTGTGTAGCCTTGGCTGTCTTAGACTTGCTTTGTAGACCAGGCTGGCACCCAGCTTTTTATTTTTTTAATAAATTTTAAAATTGAAATATAATTATATTACTTTATCTGTTCCCTCCAGCATCTCCCATGCTTCTTCCCCTCAACCTCATATCTTCCCCTCATTTCATTTCAAATGGATAGGCTCCTTTTGTTGTTACACACACACACACACACACACACACACACACACACAGAGAGAAAGAGAGTCACTCACTCACATTAATCTCCTCTATAGGATTAACCACTTTTCTTCTTTTTCCAAGATTTTCTTTCTTTCTTAGAATTGGACTATATTACCTCAAGATTTGCTTCTTCAAAAAGTGTCAAAGAAGGTATTCAATGGGCTACTTAAAGGTATAGATTAAGGATTTCAACTATACTAAGGAACTTTTAAGCCATTTTTTCAAATATTATTTATTATCTTTCTATTTTGATATAGTATCATAAAATCTCTATTACATTTCTTTAATCTTTTATTTTATCTGTCCTACAATTGAGTAATTTCTATTGACTTATCTTCTAAGTGATTCTTTTGTCTGCCATCTTGAGTATCCATGGCAACCCTTCCAGTGAATTGTTTTTAGTTATCATTCAGCTCAATTCCAGAGCTTCCACTTGGATATTTTTTTAAAAAGACAACCAACATAACTTTGGCCACCAGATTTTTGACAAAGAAGTCGAAGTGCATACTGGAGAAAAGGCAGCCACATCACCAAATGATGCTTAAACATTTGATGTCTCCCCTTAGAAAATGAAAAGCAAATCGTTTTCTTTCATATCCTAGCTTCAGATAGATAAAAAAAAACGCCTTTACAGCCATTGAACATTAATTCTCCTGAAACTGGATACCATAAAAAGCTAAAATGGAGGATGCTAGAGCAAAGACAGGGTCGGCCGCTTTCGACCCAGTCCTCCATCCAATCTGAGAAAAGGTACAGATAAAAATGAACATTCAAAGTCCCAATTTATTTCTAATATCAGAGATCAGAGCTTACTCTTGCCTGATGTAAATAAAGCCAGTATTTGATGGAGCTGGTGAGATCTCATGAAACTAAAAATTCCTCTTTGCAACACAAGAAACAGTCATGTGGAACATATTTCAGATCAGGATTAAACTTTTTGCAGTAAAAATAAAAGTAAAAAGCCTTAGCATTTGACAGAGGATTAATAAAAGAAGATTACACAAAAAGACATCTCATTTAAAAAAAAGCCAGTAGACAAGTGAGAGTCTTCCATGAACAAAATCATTTTGCTCTATCTTAATAAGAAGATTATACAAAATCTCTTTAAAAAATAAACTAAGAAGTCTCTCTCAAAGTCATCTCTCTCTTCTCTTTTTTGGTGGAGAGAAGTTTAATATTGTTGCCTGAACATAGTGCCCAGCTCAGACCTTCATAGGACAGGGTGAAAGGGAAAGAGGCAACACCTGTCATCAGCTGCCACAGAAGGTAGGAGAGAAGCCCATAAAGATAAAGGTTCCCAACTAGTACTCCAGAGCCATGTCTTGCTGCTGCTTAACATGATTTCTCCCCACTGTCATGGTCATGGTCTCTGAAATAATAAACAAGCCCCCAATTAAATGCACATTTTAAAAATAAGCATGGTATCTTTTCACAGCAATAAGAACAGTAACTATGACAGGTCCTTATAGGGAGTCTGCCACTATTGTTTTGTTAAATAGTCACAGTGTTAAACTGCACTCCAAATATTTATATTTCTATAATAGTGATGTTCTCAAATCTGGGGTCAGAGGGCCCTTAGAGACGGTGCACCAACCAAGGACTATACATAGAAGACCTATGTCCCCTGCTCCGATGTGGCAAATAAGCAACTCAGTCTCCATGTTGGTTCCCTAGTAAAAGGAGCAGGGGATGTCTCTGACATGGACTCTGTTGCCTGCTCTTTGATCACTTCTTCCTTGCCAGGCCACAGAGGAAGAAGATGCAGTCAGTCCTGATGAGATTTGATAGGATAGGGTCAGTTGGAGGGGGAGGACTAGGGAAAGAGAATGGGGTGAGGAGGGAGGGAGGATGGGACTGGTATGAGATGAGGGAGGGAACTATGTTTGGGACGTAAAGTGAATAAATTAAAAAAATAAATTTGAGTAAAAAAATGAACAGTGCTATTCTCATCGAGGTCAGAGAAGCTTTTGTTTTGAATGGGTAATGTTTAATGCACAGACTCATAACTGGTCAATATGCTAAGAACAAGACACTGTTGAGATATCAGGCATATACACCATTCCTCCAAGACATAAGAGAGGGGACAGAAAGAATGTAAAGAATGTGCATGGATGTGGCATAGTTGATGCACCATGAATGCACAGCAGCAGTGGCTACTTTCACAAGACTGGATGAATCAACACTCTCTCCTGAATAGATGTAGAGTTTGTCAGAGGATCTCTATAGTAGAGGAACAATAATCAGTTAAAATTTGCAAGGAGAGAAGCCCTATTTTCCTCAGTGATGTAGCCACTGGCATATTGACCCCATTCAAGGAAGTAACTCTCACCCATTCTCACTGAGGAAACTCTAATTCAATCTAGTAGGTCACATACAACACAAACATGAAAGTATACAAAGAGATCTAGGAATAACAAAGATTTTACATGCCCTGGGAAGAGTATAAGAAATGGTAATGAGGGGGTGAAGACTTTAATTAAAGAACATATATATCACTATAAAAATGGGGGGCACTGGAGAGATGGCTTAGAGGTTAAGAGCACTGGATGTTCTCCCAAAAGTTAATTTCCCAGAAACCACATGGTGACTCATAACCATCTATAATGTGATCTGTTACCCTCCTCTGGCATGCAGGCAGAATACTGTTTGAATAGTAATAAAAATAAATAAATCTTAAAAACAAAAGAAAGAAAGAGGACATGAAGTTGGGGGACACAGAAGGAGAATATAGGTAGATCTGGGAGAAATTAGAAGGGAACATGATCAAATACATTGTATGAAATTCTCAAAACAATAATTAAAAAATAAAAAATCAACAAAAAATTAATTTCTTAACATCAAGGAAAAAAAAAAACACCCTGAAAAATTCTCCACTGGAAAAAGGTATTGTTGATACTTTTCATCTTTTTTCTTCAGTTCTTTGAACACACATTCTGTGGTGGTTTGAATGAGAATGGCCCTCATAAGTTTATGTATTTGATTACATGGTTTCCCAGTTTGTGAGACTGTTTGGGCTGGATTAGGTGGTAGGTCCCTGTTGTAGAAGTTACGACACTGGTGGTGGGCTTTCAAAAGTCTATGTCAATTTCAATTTCCCCATCTCTGTCTGTTTTGCTCTCTGCCTGCAACCTGAAGATCAGAGATTACTCTCATTTTTTCTTTCATCCTAGCAACCATCCCCCCCCTGCGCCTTTTACAATTATCCTGAAAGTAGGAAAGAGGAATGAAGGCAAGTATGTAAATAACATTTTTTATGTGTGAACAACTATGAAGTGTAGTGATTTCTTTAACATGGTGTAAATAAATTTATCTCCAGATACATAACCCACTAGCCTCACTATTTCACTTCTTACCCCTTAATCTCTCCTGGATTTCCCTTAGCATAAATTCCCAAAGTTCAATCTCTTCGTCAATGAATTAGCTTTTTGTTTATACACTGAATTGCCCAAGATAGATTATTCAAAAAGGAAAGAGGTCTTCTTGGGCTGGCTTCGAACTTCTGCTGAGGGTGGCACAACATAGCAAGAGGATGATTTCCAGTGAACAAGGGCATCTTGAGCCAAGAAAGAGAGAAACTGAGAGACTGGGTCTCTTTCCTTTTCTGAGGAAAAGTCTTCAGTGATCTATGGACTTCCTCCTGGTTCTCGCCTCTTCTAGTACCTCCTAATAGTTGACACCCTGGAAACCAGGCTTTTACCTATGGAGTTTTTGGGGCACTGACTCACACCATAGGAAGGCGTCTCACATAATTTCTTATCTTTTAATTTCTACTGTCAGGTTGTCATCTAAAGAAACAATCAATTTTAAGCTCCATTAATAATTCATTTTACTGCATTTATTACTCAGTAACTTAATATTAAAATGTTACTAGGAAAATTGTTTGTTAATTGATATTGCAGTTAACTTTTAAATATTTTTATCCAACTTAAATTTCTCTTTTATAATTTTCACAAAAGAGATTAATATTTTATTGATACTTGGAATTTTATTCTGGTTGGCTACATCATCTTCTTTTACATGAAACTTGACAACTGTCTGTCAAGATTAATAACACCATGTTTTCTCAGTTTTTTTTTTTACAATATTGTTTTAGTATTTGTGTACTAAATTTTTACTACTTAGTATTAATGATTGAAATATTTTTTCTTAAGTTTGACTAAATATTCAGTTAATTTTGTCTACATTTTAGTTATCTACTATCATTTGTTATTCCACATTTAAGTGTATAACGACATTTTATTTTATACACATCTCTAATTTTCATCAACATTTATTAGCTAATTAGCTTCTTTATCCAT
The DNA here is from genome assembly GCA_036365155.1 of Meriones psammophilus. Taxonomy (NCBI): domain Eukaryota; kingdom Metazoa; phylum Chordata; class Mammalia; order Rodentia; family Muridae; genus Meriones; species Meriones psammophilus. The sequence continues at coordinate 24,451 of JAEOAE010000365.1, read as the reverse complement.
AGATTTCTTGGTGCTGTCTATCCATCTGCCCATCTATCACTCTGTCATCTATCAATTATCTATCATCACTATTTCCAGTCTTTTGCCTTTTCTGAACTTTTTATTAATTATGTGACATAACATTATAGTAAATAAATATATATATATATATATATATATATATATATATATACATAAAATATAATAAACAATAACACCTTTTAAAATTAACCTTTTCTTCCTTTTCTTGACTATTATGCCAGATAAATTTTGGACTAATAAAAATTAAATTAAAATTGTAAGAAAAATTCTGAATTTGAGTAAGAGTTTGCTAAACGAAATAATGCTACAAAAATGTTAAAATCTTGATATTTACTCATCCATTTTCCAGTTTTTTTTTTTCAGCTTTCTCCTTTGAAGTGCTTACAGATTCATTCCTAGTGTTTCTGATTTATTCTCATTGAGGGGAAGATTTTGTTTTATTTTCTCTAGAATCATACCTTTACTGACAAAGAGACCCTTGTCTTTAAAGTAGTACTCAAAACCTTAATTACCTATGATTTATGAATGTCACATATTTTCTCATTGATGCAAAGGTATTTCACAGGCACAGCATCATTTTAATAATGTGCAGGCTCTGAAAAGATCTCTTTTTTTCCCCTAGTAATGTACAAGAATGAGAGCAAGCTATGGCTGATGTAGGTGGCAGGCACCTGGGTTCCATTATTATCTATTTGCTTCATTTGTCCAATTTTAGGAAAGAAATTCTTCACAAACTGCCAGCTACTTAAAAAGTTAGTGGTTCTTGGTCTTTCATTTTTGTTAATTACTTTTTCCTTTTACACAAATACTGTCTGCTAAATTTGCTCTGTAAAAAAATCCTTCTAATAGATTTCCCATCCTCAATATTTGTTCAAAAATTTCCTTCTCCTTTTCCTCCTCCTGTTCCTCTGATATATAACTGATAAATACTTTTCAAAAGTTTAACTAAAATGCCAAGTTATCTGTTGGTCTTTTAAAAAATCTTTTCAACCTAAAATGCTAGGATTTGACAATACTCTTGTGTTTTGTGTTTTGGTTTCAATGAGATGTCTTGATTTGGGACAACAGAATATGCTTCTTTTATTATGTCAAGTTAAAGAATTTAATGTGCTTAGAGATGTAACAAGAAGGAGAAGAAGCAATCAGCTCTAAGCATCTGATCAACACAGAGGATATGTGGGCAGAACTAGAAATCGTCTCTCCCAAATACAAAAAGATAAACCCAGGAAGCCGTGAAACTACTAGATGTTTCAGGACATTGGAATTAAAAAAAAAAAAAAAAGATTCTTAAACAAGATCTCAGAAGCACAGGAGCAAATATAAAAGGGATAAATGGAATTGCATGAAACTAAAATCCTTCAGAGCAATGGAAACTATCATTATAAAGTCAATATATAAAATAGGGGAAAAATTGCAAAGTATACATTTGATGCAGAGTTGATATTTTAAACAACAAAAACTCAATACCAAAATTCAGAATCACCCAGTTAAAAAAAATGGTAATCGTTCTAAATATATATTGTTTAAGAGAAGTCAAGCACAGGACAAAATATACATGAGAAGCCACCACTAACCATAGGGGAATGCAGATCAAAACCACCACGTGCTGTCACCACATCCCAGTAAGTATATTGTGAAAACAGTTTCCAAGGTAACAATTGCTAGTAAACATAGCAGAATGGGTCCCTTCACATTGAAGTCAGAACTGTGCATTAGTTTAGAGAGCACAGAAAGCACTTCAGTTCTTAGAATGCATCAGTGGAACTACCATGCTGCCTAGAAATCTCACTGTTAGGTGTACATCCAAAGGAAATGAAACCAGTGTTTCATGGAGATATTGGTACTATGTCAATTGCAGCTTATTCATCACAGGAACATAAAGAACTCAAGACCATACAAAACATCTGTCTGTCTGTCTGTCTGTTCATTTGTCTGCCTGTCTACATTTCTATCCATAATGCTTTTTAAAAGAAGATAGTATGTGTGTATGGGAGAGAGACACACAGAGAGAGAGACAGACAGAGAAACAGAGAAAGAGAGAGAGAGAGAGAGAGAGAGAAGATCATATGCACAGATAAGAGAGAGAGAGAGAGAGAGAGACAGAGAGAGAGAGAAGATCATATGCACGTATGTGCCCGAAGAGGCAATGAGGGGCATCGGATCCACTAGGACTATAGTTTCAAATGGTGCTAGTAACTGAACTTGAGACCTCCGGAAGAGCAGTGAGTACTCTTTCACCACTGGCCATCTCTCCAGGCCCTATAGTACTATAATTTTTAAATAGCCAACTAGTATTCAATGCTGTCATTTACAGTAATAAATGAAACTGGAGTTGTAGTTATGTTAAGTGTAGTAAACCAGAAACAGAAAGGAAAGTGTTTTCTAACCCCAATAATGTGTCTCTTCTTAGAAAATCTTAATGATCCTAGCTATTTTCAATCATTTGTTTTGTTTACATATGTTTACTGACAATACTTTTTTTTTTTTCAAAATTAGCCTTGGCAGAAGGTAGAAATATCAGAGAAAAGCATCTTTTTCAGTTTTCATAGAATAAAAGTGGTGAAGAATGGGAGAGTATGAGAATTCTGTTGAGAAAGAGAGGAAAGCAGAGCCCAGGTGTGGACAACTGCTCTTCCAGCATTCAAAGATTTCCTGTGCCCACATAAGTTGCCTGACAGACACAGACAGCTGCACAGTGTCTGATTCTTACACATGCATCCTGCATCTACTGACACAGTGTCATAAGAAGCACAGATCTTAGCTTTATGTTAATTCAAATGTGGAAAGCATCAGCTTGCAAAGGAAAAATCATCAAAACAAAGAGGCTTGCCTCACCATTAAAATCATCACCAACATAGAAAACGTATTTGACAAAGGACTCAGACAACATATAAAGAACTAAAGACGCTGAAAAAGTTCAGGAAACCAAGTAACCACTGGGAAAATGGGAGACAGGGCCCTTCCAGAAGAGTGAAGACTGTAGAGTTTGATCCCCTGAGACCCACATGGAAGAAGGAAATGCTCAGGCTCATTAAATTTAGAGAAATTCAAATCAAAACAACCTTGAGTTAGTGTTGTTCCCACTCACCCCACACAAAAGAAAAAAACTCATGATAGATGAAAAATTCAAAAATATTAGTTAAAAGTAGACTTTAGAATCAACCTCATTTACTGCTGGTGTTTTTAAACTTGTACAACCACCCAAATCAATTTTTCTTATTTTAGAATAGAAGATGAAATACCACTGTGGGCATATAAAAAGAGGCAAGTACAGACATTTGCTCAACCATGTTTTGTTATTTTTATTTTTAATAGCCAGAAGCTGGAAACAACAGATGCCCTCAACTGAAGAATGGATGCAGAAATTGTAAGGTACATCTATACAATGGAATATTACTCAGGAGAAAATAAGGAAATCAAAATTTGTAGACTAAATGGTGGGACCTGAAGGATCATTTGTTATTTTAAAAGTTACAGTATAACTCACTCTATACACATACAACATGGACAAACCCACTAAAATCTGTCATTCAACTTGTTTTTTTTTTAACTTGTGTTTGTTAATCCCCAAATGAAAGGCAACAACAATGAACAATCAAGAAGAAAAAACAGCAGACAACCTGGAACCTACCAAATAGGGCCTATGCGTAGCCTCTACCCTTTACAGACTAGACAAACAGATGCTGAGCAATGGGCAACTGTTGGGCAAGTGAATGGAATTTTTCTGTGAACTGGGATATATAAGAGCTGGAGAGGACAGGGCCCATCAAAGAGAGCAACAGAACAAGAAAATTTGAACACAGGAACTTCCCATTAGACTCATAGTACAAAGAGGACTATTCATGGAGATAAACTTTGTTAGATGTAATATGGCATCTCAGTTTTACAAGTAATGTGAAGAGGACTGCCTCTGACATAATCTGACTGGCCTGCATGATCACCTTCCCACTGGGGCATCAGCCCACAGGCCATCAGACATGATAATGCAGCCATGTTGATGTGAACTGATGGACTAAGATCAGAAAGTTAAACATCTCCAGACTTGGGGGTCCAATCCATGCAGAAACCAGAGGGAGGGTTTCAAGGGAGGGGAGGAAGGAAGATGGGGGGATCAGAATGAATAAAGTGTAATTGATGAAAAACTGAAAAAAAGAAAAGATAACACCAGAAAAATGACTTTCAAAATTTACAGGAAAACATGGATTATTTATGGAGCAGGTCTTACCCCTGTTCCAATGGTCTAATACTGGACACCACCACTGCTAGTTCTAGAACTTTTTCCAACGGGGGGTCCAGTTAAGGCTTCTCATAATATATCCTATTTCCACACCTGTTTGATTATAACCCCATTTTTTTCATTGATAGCCAGATAGAGCCAAGTAATTGTGGAGATGATACTTCTTTTTTGCCCAATGCTGAATGCCCCAGTGGTATGCCTTTACTGGATGCCTCAAACCTCTGAAGTGAAGCCCCTTTAAATTTTTTAGTTGAGAAAGGGATCTTGGAACTCAGCCACCATTGTTACTGCCATCTCATTGGGCTATTGAGCTTCACCGGCATTCCATGATCATACTGGCAACTGCTCAGACCCTGAATAATCTTTTAGCCAATGTAGCCATGCCTTAGATGAGACAAAAGGAATTAATGCTCAACTAAAAGGAGGCTCCATGGTTTCAATCAGAGGATTGACCTCTCTCAAATTGATACCCCTTCAGGAACATCTTTTGACCAGGGCACACATGGATTTGAGTCACTAGCATTCAACAAAACAATACAAATCTGTTTTCAATTGTCTAAATCATTTTAGGTAATAAATTGGGAGAAGAAAATACTACCATGGAGCAACTGAGAGTGGCCATTGTCATGGTAAATTCTACCAGAGTGGGCATCCTAGGACCTAGAACAAGGATTATCATCATGGATTGCTGCAACCATGAATCATCTGAAGGAATGGGCATGCATGGGAACTCATTTGGTTGTTTGGTTTTGGTTTGCCTGTTATATTTTTTCCTAGAGTCTCAAAATTTTTAATCATTTTATCATTTTGGCCTTTACAGCCATTGAAGCAGGACAGTTTCCTCATGGTTGGCCCATAAAAAATGTTAGCTTGTATAGGCTCTTCTGCACCGAAACAGCTGCCAAACCAGAGAAGAGCATGTTGATTGCATGGATGGTCCCGCCTCTGAGAGGAAGGTGATCAAAGAATTTTGATGCTGTGATCACACACCTTCTGAACATTGTAAAAGTCCCATTTATTTCTAATATCAGAGATCAGACCTCTGTGCTTGCCTGATGGATCTAAAACAAAAAAAGGGGATCTGTGAGAGCTCTGGGGAATGCTATGCCTTAAAGATGGAGCTTGTTTGTTTGTTTGTTTGATGGTGACTCTCCTCACGAACAGCTCCTTTTCTAAGTTCTTATGGCTTGCTTCCATCACTCATCTCTCAGTTTGCCCACGTGGCACATTTTTTTGGCTTTGATAGCACTTTAAGCTGTGAGCTGGCTTTCCCAGAATCCCTTTTGTTCAAAAATTAAACTGCAGAAAAAAAAATCTCATTCACTGCCATTTTAGACTGGGAAATAAATTTGAAGAATCAAAAAAAAAAAAAAAAAATTGGGTTTGTCAATCTTGTCCTAAGTTGTATCAGCAAATCTTGCTTCACCTTTGAAATACTCCTATAGAAAATTCTTACACAGAAAGAAAATATACAACAAAGGTTGTATGATTTCAGGATTTTCATTGCTGGTTGGTTGTGTAGACATGAGCCCTTCCACCAATCCTTTTTCATTTGAGGCTTGATCCCTGAGACCCAGACCCTGGAAGAAAATCAAGTTGGCTCTCAAAACTGCCTCATTTCTAAATGTCCTTTTGTGTACTTGTTCCCTTGGACATCTCACAAAAGAAAGAGAAATTATGATGATAGATGCTAAAATTCAAAAATGAAAGTAACTTGAGACTTAACAGCATTGTTTGTTTGTTTTTTTTTTTTGACCAAAGCTTAAGGGTTCCCTACAGCCCTGGATTATTCAACGATAGAAGATTTCCCATTTGGCTGTAAAATCTCAGGTTGTTTAAAAATGCATTACTTGGATCATTTGTTGATCATTTTTATGTGACTCAATCCCAACTATTGGACAGAATGCACTAGGATTTTATTTGTTCCCCTTTTTACTTGTCTGTGTAAGTATGTGTTTGTCAGCTCTTTAGTTCTTTATATTGGAATTGAATCTGTCAGATGTGGTGGACCAGTTTGTTTTAGTAAATTGTATGTGCCTACCTTTTTTTTATTTACCTTTTATCATTGAAACAAGGTTTTGCTTCATTGCCCAGGACATCCTTTAACTCACTTGTAACTCAGGCCTGTGCTGACCTCCTGGTTTTCACAATCTTTCATACTAAAAAGTTTGTAGTTTTAATACTCTAAATGTGTTCTTTGAGTACTCATTGAAATAGCTACAAACATGTCTCTCAGCATGCCCTTCAGGACTCAGCCCCAGCTCTCCTCACCATAACACATGTGTTCTCTGATGAAAGCAAAACATCTCCAGTTGTTCCAATCCTTGATAAACCAGTATCAAAGTACCAAGTGTAGTGAGAAGAAAGATGGTATCAGAGTGCCTTGAAGGTAAACTCACATATGACCTAAAAATGGCTTTAATTTAGAAAAGGAAGGATATTTATTAAAGTTATTAATGTTCTCATTTAATACTGGAAAGATGCTTTTATAGGGTAGTAACGCTCATCATTCTATTTGTTTTTAAAAAATTTTGTTTACTAGTATTTTTTGCTTACTTCCCATAAAAACAAGCCTATCTTCTACAAATAAAGTGCCCCAGTGGCATATTTAGGTGGATGGTGAACAGGAAGGAAGACTTTGAATTTTGTCTGTGATCACATGTTCTGGTTTTGTAAATCATATAGGCCTTTACCCCTATTTTTTTGACTCACACCCTCAGAGGCTAAGGAATATTAACCAAGCACTATCTTTGAGGACTCTACCTCAGAGCAACATCTTTTTTTACAGTTAATCACTCATCTCTCCAAATACATTTTTTTTCACTTTAGATCACCTGGCACATATTTTGGTTTTAAACTTGAAAGCCATTCCATCAGTTTTGTTTTTAATCCAGTATATGCTTAGTGAAAGCTGACATTTACTTGTTGTTTATTTGTAGATTGTCTGTTTGTTCCCTGTTTTATTTCTTTTTTTTCAATGCAGTTTATTCTGAACCTTGAACAATGTCTGATTTTAGCCAGCCCACAGCTTAAATTTTATTACTAACCCTCGTGCCACGTTTAGCAGATAGATCCACTACAGGGATGGTGATATCCTCAGCCTTAGTTCTTTTTCATGACAGAGAGCAAGATGGGTTTTGGAAGGCAGAAACCAGCTTCTTTACCATATAATAATCCCATTGTTCCCCCTTTTTGTTTTAGACGAAAAGAGTAGAGGTCTGAACTTTGATATTAGAAATTTGGGACTTTGAACTGTTCATTTAGGTGTCATCCATTTTAGATTGACCCTACCAATACTGCACTCAGAGTTCAATCTTTAATATCTTCTTTCCAATTTTTGCAGTTTTAAGACACATCATGAATAACATTTTAGCTTTTTATGGTAAAAAACCATGCTTGGGGAGAATGTCCTACTTCAATGGCTGTGGCCTGAAAATATGGCTGCATTAATATTTTGATATTAATCTTTTAAATATAAAATCAAACCAAAAATCAACACAGATGGCTGAGATCCCTTAATTCCTCTAAATTCTTAACTGAAACAAACAAAACCCTTTGGCGAGCCACAATCAACTTTGGCTGACAATAGACCCTGAGTCAGTTTGGGAAGTCATCAGAACTGCACCTGTAACCCCATCTCCACAATCAAAATGGATGCTGAAACTGCAGAACTGCACTGTAAAATTGTCAGGATTGTTTGTTTGTTTTTTTTTTGTTTCAAAGCTTTGAAAGTAGAACTGAAGTCAATGCCTATCTTTTTTCCAACCTGTCTGTATATGCCCCATTTTAGAATCCATTATTCAAAAAATAGAAATCATTAACTAGGTGACCTCCCAACTACTGAAGAATCAATATGGATTCATTCTTTCTCATTCATATCCGTTCTATCAGCAAATCTTGCTGCTTCTATAATGATCTATGTCTCAAACTCACCCACCTCCATGTTCACCACCAAACAGTCTTTGCCCAAGCTCCTAGAGAGTCTACTTGGCTCCTCCTGGTGGTCACGAACCACTTTCCACATAGACTGCCTTCAAAGTTTCATTCTCTTCTGTTTAATCTCCTTTGATAACCTTTATTGCACTCATCCTCCTCCAACTCAACTCACTCTGTCTCCCACTGACATATCCAGTTTACTATTGTCCATACAAGCACATTGCTGGCTGTGATATGTCAACCAGGGTGCCTTTCCCTCTAGTCTCTGGGCACTTGACCTGTCATTACTTGTGCTGGGGTCACTTCTCATCCCATTTTACTATTTATGGGCTGTTCTTGGCTTGCACTCAGTTCTCATCTTAGATGTTATGCTCCAAAAAAGCTGTCTGATTCATGAGGTTCTATTTAGTAATTGTTGATCTTAGTGCCTGGGCTATTGGTGTTCTGTTCAGGAAGTTGACTCTTGTGCCAATGTGTTTGGCTATTCTCCACTTTCTCTTCTGTTATATTTGGTTTGTCTGGTTTTTGTTGTTGTTGTTGTTGTTGTTGTTGAGGTCTTTGATACACTAGACTTTGAATTTTTTGCAGGGTAATAGATCTGAATCTATTTGCATTCTTTGACATGCCAATACCTAGTTGGAACAGCACAACTTGTTGAAGATGCTTTCTTTTTCCATTGTATGGTTTTGGCTTCTTTGTCAAAAATCAAGTGTCTGTAGGTGTGGGTTTATTTCTGGGTTTTCAATTCAATTCCACTGATCAACCTGTCTGATTTTAGCTGTACCATGTGATTTTTATTACTATTGCTCTGAAGTTTAGCTTAAAATCAGGGATGGTGATACTTCCAGAAGTTCTTTTATAGCACAAGATGGGTTTTGCTATCTTTTTTTTATCCATATGAAATTGAGTATTGTTCTTTCCAACATGGAATTGTGTTGGAATTTTGTTGAATCTGTAGATTGCTTTTGGTATGATGGCCGTTTTTACTATGTTGATCCTACCAATACTGCACATGAGAGATCCTTCCATCTTCTAATATCTTCTTTAATTTCTTTCTTCAAAGACATGACAGGACACTTACAAAAATGATAGCCTACAGAGTGGGAAAATATCTTAATCAACCTACATCAGACAGAGGGCTGATATCCAAAATATATAAAGAACTGAAACAAACAAAACCCTAGACATTAACAATACAAATAACCCAATTAAAAGTGGGGTACAGAACTAAGCAGAGAATTCTCAACAATGGAAATTCTAGTGGCTGAGAAGGTTAAAGAAATGCTCAATGTCTCTAGTCATCAGGAAATGCAAATCATAAAGATGATCCTTTGAGGTATTCCAGGATTGAGAAAGACACAGTTATATATTACTCACTTATAAGTGGGAATGAGGAGGAAGGCTATGGCTGGGATTGTAAATAACCTGTGATTAATATATGAAAATTATATAAAAACAAAAGACTGTGAGATCCCATTTCAACCTGTCAGGGACAAGATCAAAAACAAGTGATCATGCTAGAGAGAATGTGGAGCAAAGAAACACTACCCATTTACCTGGGGATTACAAACTTTACAGCCACTTTTCAATTTGGTGATTTCTCAGAAAATTGGGAATAGTTCTACCTCAAGACCCAGCAATCCATTCTTCAGTTGCTCCACCATAACTATGCTTAACTATGTTTAGCAGCTTAATTTGTACCTAAATTTGAAAAACATAAAGTCTCTTAAAAAGACTGGATAAAGAAAATGTCCTTTTTGTTTACACAATGCCTCTTTTGGTATTAAAAACAAGGGCATCATGAAATTTACAGCCAAATTGATGGAATTAGAAAAGATCAACCCAAGTGAAGTAACCCAGACCCAGAAAGACACACACAGCATGTATTTTAGCCATAAAGTACAGGGTAATCCGACTACAATACACATACCCCAAAAAGCTAAGTAACAAGGAGAGCCCAAAGGATGATGCTTAAATCTAATAAGGGGGAATAAAATAGACACCAGAGGTAGATGGAGGGAGAAACTGTCTGGGAGAGGAGGTGGGGAGGGGTATAGGAGTGATCAAGTGGTGAGAGGACTGAGGGAGAGTGAACTGGGAAAGAGAACTGAAATCATTGGGAAGGGGCATCTCTGGGATGAGCCAGAGACTTAGGACAAGGTAAATTCCCAGGAATCTATGAGGGTGACCAAGGATAGTACCCCTAGCAATAGTGGATATGGAACCTGAAATGGCAATCTCTTGTAACCAGACCAGATTTCCAATAGGGGGTTGGGGAGAACAACCCACCCACAAAACTTTAGACTTGCAATTTTTCTGCCTACAAGAAGCATAGGGATAAAGATGGAGCAGAACTTGAGGGAATGGGCAAGCAATGTCAGGCCCAACTTGAGACCCATCTCATGAGAGAGAGCCAACCCCTGTCACTATCAATGATACTCTGCTACACTTGCCAAAATGAGCCTACCAAAACTGTCCTCTGAGAGGTTTTACCCAGTAGCTCATGGAAACAGATGTGGAGACCCACACCCAAACATGAGGTGGAGCTTGGGAAACCCTGTGGAAGAAGGGAAGGAAGGATTGAAGGAGGCAGAGAGGTCAAGGATACCACAGGAAAACATACAGAATCAACTAACCTCTGTACATACAGGCTCATAAAATCTGATTCACCAACCAAAAATCATGCATGGTTTGGACCTAGGCCTCCTACAAATATGTAACAGATGTGCATCTTAGTCTTCATTTGTAGTCACCCATGAACACCAATAGTAACTACCCTCACAAGGGTCTGGGAATTAAAAGAGACAGAGAACACGAAGAAGTGAAGCCAAGACAGTGCTCTGATCAAGGCGCCATCTTCATTACAGAGTAAACCACTTATATAGGTTTCCAAGTAAACATATCCAGCAAAACAGAAACTTAACCAAGCAAAACAGGAGGTGTCTGCTGAAAACAACAAGAATAGTCAGCCAGCATGACTTACACGCATGTGACCATCTCAGGTCCAATGGAATGGCTTCCTCAGTTCCCCCTTTTTGTTTATGACCAAAGACTCATAAGGCTTCTTTTAATACAATAATAATTATGAAATTATGAAAACTGTTAGGTAAAATCTGCATGTGCAATGTCCAGTCTATGTGTATTTAGCAACTTAGAAGAAAGTATCTGATTATTTTATCTGTCTTGACGAGTTTAAAGTTTTATACCTAAATTAACTTTTAGTCTTATTGGTATTCTTATTGGTATTATTGGTTTAACTTTTAAACAACTTAAGTTTAATTGTGGCACTATAACTATTTGGTCTTCAACCCCATCAGAGACTTGAGAAGGAATAAAATTAATTATTAGAGTAAATAGGAAGTGAATGTTAGCAGCTTCCAAAAAAAAAAATTGACAGTTTGCTGCCTAAACAGTCACCCATAACCCTTTATAACACTTGAACATCATCTTCAGCCTTTTGGCTCAGAACATTTGACATACATATATGTGGAGCAGGAACTATTTAGGACTTGCTTACCCTGTTTTGGCAGAGTTTGGCAGTCGACTTGTCCTACATTTAAGTTTGCCCATTTTTGGCAGAATTTGTCTGTCGTGAAGAGAGGGTATTTTCTTTACCTGAGTGGCTTGTTTGCCACATTTGAATCCATCTTCACATGGAGGTTCTTTGATGCTCATCATCTTCTTTGAGGTAGGCAGGGTGCTGCCAGGAGATGACTTGTCTCATTGTCAAAGAATCTTTAAAATAATAAAGACACTTTTAAATGCCATATTCTGTAGGTCTCTGAAGTCTTTGAAGATTACCTATCTTTACATAATCATTCTGTCTACAAAAATCATATCTGTTAAACCTAGGATGTATACTCCTGTGATGTATACTCCTGTTATTAATTAACTAGTGTCTGACATGACTATGAGTTGAATAATTAGCAATTAACTTGCATTACTTAATATCCTAACCAGTTTTTAATAGCAATTTAAAAGTATTGGAAGCATTCCTGGGCATATATCCAAAAGAGGCTCAAGTACAAAAAAGGACATTTGCTCAACCATGTTTGTAGCAGCTTTATTTGTAATAGCCAGAAGTGGAAACAACCCAGATGCCTCAACTGAAGAATGGATACAGAAATTGTTCATCTACACAATGGAATATTACTCAGCAATGAAAAATAAGGAAATTGTATGGAATTGCAGGTAAATGGTCAGATCTGGAAAGGATCATCCTGAGAGTGAGTTGTCCCAGCTCTCAGACACACATGGTATATACTCACTTTATAGACATACATCATAGGCAAACCTACTAAAACCTGTTGCATCTAAACAAACTAATAAGAGAGAGGACCTTTAAATGCCCAATCCCCATCCGAAAGGCAAAGAGGATGACATCAGAAGAGAACCTCCACAGAGGGCCTCTGAAACCCTCTGCCCTACATAATAGCAAAATCAGATGCTGAGCCTGATGGGCAACAACAGAGTGAATGGAATTTTAGGTAAGAACTTGGAAATAGTAAGAGCTGGAGAGGACAGGGTCCCACAAGGAGCAACAGAACCAGAAAATTTGAACACAGGAACATCCCAGAGACTCATACTCCAACCAAGGACTATTCATAGAGATAACCCAGAACCCCTGCACAGATGTAGCCAATTCAGTTCAGAGTCCAATTGGGCTACATAGTAATTTGAAGAGGGACTGCCTCTGACATAATCTGATTGGCCTGTCTATGAAATCACCTCCCCTGGGGAGCAGCCTTAAAGGCCATAGTAGAGGACAATGCAACTACTTTTTGATGTGAACTGATGGACTAAGATCAGAAAGGAGGGAGAACCTCCCAGGTATCAGTGGACTTGGGGAGTGGTATGCAAGGAGAGAGGGTGGGATCAGGAGGGAGGAGGGAGGGGCTTATTGGGATGCAGAATGAATAAAGTGTAATTGATGAAAAAAAAAAAAATAAATAAATAAAAGTATTGGAAGCAATCTTGAAATTGTATCAATATACTTATTTTTGCATCAATATGCAAAATCTTATACCAGAGTTAAAATTAACCTTATTTGAGAACAACAAATAAAACCCTAAGTTGAGTATATTCAATAATCTACCTTTTGTTTTATTTCTATAAGATATCCTTGTATATTCCTTATTTCACTCTGAATAAGATCATTAACAATTATAAACATCTCCTGATTACAATAAACATCCATAGCCACAGAGAACAACCAAACACCTACCTAACCTGCTTTAAGGAAAATTGGATGTCACTTTCATGAACTTCTAGCTGACATTTTGGGCACTTAGAAATCCTGTAATGGGGCCCAAAGAAAATTGGGAAAAAATGGTTAATTAAGCAAGTAATAACATTTGTGGTTCAGTCTTTGAATGTTGAGATATTTCAGGCTTAATAAAAGTCTTCTTTAGAACAGTATAAAATGCTGGACAAACTAAGATTAGTAGCTTTCTTCAAAGTTCTTTTGGGACCAGGCTTTGATAAGTGATTTTTACTCACTTTGTCATCTTTCCTAGGCATGGATATGCTTGTCACAGGAAGCATATCCTCAGACAGTCAAGGCTCTTTCTCTTGATGGCTGAGGACATTGGGGAGGCAAGCTGGCTTGTCTCTTGGTTTTGAGGCACTGCCTGCTCCACCTGTGAGCTCACCCCTCCACATGCGCTCCCTTCCATCCTGGTCCAGCTGCCATAACTTAGTCTCAAATAGGAAGACTGAAGAAGGCACATGAACTTTGGTCCCTGGTCTCTGGAACACACGCCTCAGGGCCAGAATTCCTTAGCAGGTCCCCCGTTGTCAGGTTCAATCCTGGGGTTTCAGCACCACCTATAGTTGCCTGTGACCACCAATAGTATGCCTGCACAGGGGTCTGGGAATTAAAAGAGACAGAGAACAAAAAGAGTTGAAGCCAAGATAGTGTTATGAACTAGGCACCATCTTTATTACAGAGTAAACCACTTATGTAGGTTTCCAAGTAAACATATCCAAGCAAAACAGGCTTAACTGAGCAAAACAGGAGGTTTAACCAAGGAAAATGGTAGGTATGTGCTGAAAACAACAAGAATAGCGAGCCAGCATGACTTGCACATATGTGACCACCTCAGGTCCACTGGAATGGCCACCTCATTCATGTGGATTTCCTAACAACTGAAGCAGGGCCTGTCTCTGACTCTTTTGCCTGCCATTGGATCCCATTCTGTTAACTAGACTACTTTGCCTAGCCTCAGTAGGTGAAAATGTAGCTACTTCTACCATAATGTGATATATGCCAAGGCAGGCTGATATCCATGGGAGGCCTCCCCTTCTCTTAGGAGAAAGGGAGGGAGTAGGGAAAGGGGAAGGAAGAGGAAGTGAGAGCAAGAAACTGGGAGGAGAGGAGAGAGAGGAAGCTGTGATTGGGGTGTAAATTAAATAATAAATTAATGAAATGAAAAAAATTAACACTAAAAACAAACAAACAACAACAACAAAACAAACCTAAGACCATACCCTGGACACCCTCTTCTTCTCTCTATCACCTTGTTTAGCAAGTAAAAATATCACTCTGTTTATTTCATTGTCAATAGTAATCAACATTACCCAGTTAAGATGCTCCACTGGAGGCGGGGCAAGATGGCGGCACTGGGTCCACTCACATTCTGAGCAGCAGAACAGCAGGATCAGCACAGTGACAGCATCAGAACTCGTGGCCATAAAACGCAAGCGATTGTGTTTCCCAGGTGAGAGGATACCCCACGGTGGGGGATTCAATCAGCTTTTAACTCACCCTAATCAGCTTTTACTCTTCCGTATCAGTGGAAGAGATCCCGGTTCCTCCAGACACTTGGTGGCCAGCCATAGCTCAGAGCCACAAGCCAGTGTACTCTGATCATGGTCCCAAACTGAACTGTACTCACAACAACATCAGAGACTGGAATCTCTAGTGGAGAGATAACTCCACAGTGCAGGAAATGATTGGGACCTACTTTAGGTCACCCAGACTTCCCCTGGAAAAGACTCGGGTTCCGTGGGCACCCCAGGAGCCAGCCCAGAGCCAGAGCTGGGGACCCAGGTTCCAGCACAGAGTCCTGCCTGCACACCTGTTTCACTGCCTCAGATAGAACTGTGGGCCCCAGGGCACCAGAGACTGAGTTTCACTGTCGGGAGCAAACCCAAAGGGAGGGAATCAGCTGGTCTGATCTCAGAGCACTCAGCTGACACCCCCACCCCGAAAAGGTCTCGGGAAAATTTCCCATTTTAGGCAGATGCCCAGACCCCCAAAGGCCAGAAAGGCAGAGCCAAACGTGTCTGTGCCTGCGGATTCTACTTGCCATCCCAGACAGAACAGCGGTCCCCAATCTGGCCCAGAAGGGGACACACACTGCCAGCCCAGATCAGAGCGTAGGTAGAGCCTCTAGACAAAAGCAGTGCCCTCAGCCGACATCCCAGACCCGGGTGCACATCATCCTGACTAGAGCTACGCCCACACAGCTTCCGGCCCAGAGTGAGGCACCCAGCCTCCAGACCAGAGAGGAGCCCTAAGTTGCTAGCTTAGAGAGGCCTGCACAGCATCCAGACCAGAGCGGCGCCCCCAGACGCCAACTCAACCTAGGCACACATTCTCCAGGCCCAGAGTGGAACACTAAGCCCCTGGCCCAGAGACTTGCTGGGGGCTCCTCTCACCTTCCCAAACAGAATTTTGTGCCCCAGGATACCAGACTGAGTTTCCCTGTTGGGAGAAAACCCCACAGTTAGGGAATCAGCAGGATCTTCAAGAGGGCTGTACCTGGAAAACACTGTAAAACAACAGTTCACTAAATTCAGAACTAGAAACCCAGCAGTGGGGCAACTGTCTTGAGAACTTCTACAGGTGAGAGGAGAGTGCCCCTAACTAACAAAGACCACAGCTACTACTCAGGTCTATACACCTGAGGTGAGCAGTGGCAATTCCTGAGAAACACTGGCCATACAGTGACCATACCCAAAAAGCAGAGGAGGCCTCCTTCAGGAAAAATCATCTTCCAGCCAAGGGATTCTCCCTACCTCAGGACTCCAGGAAGCACAGAAACTAACAGCCAACACCTAAAACAGCCCAATGGGTAGAGGTCAGTGTAAAAGCCCAACCAACAAAAGACACAGCAATATGGCATCTCCAGAACACAGCCATCCAGGGGCGAGCAGCCCTGGACAACCCAGCATAATAGAAAACCACGAAGATGACCTTACATCTATGCTGATGAAGAGGATAATAGAGGAAACAAATAAAATACATAAAGAATTAGAGGAAGATAAAAACAAACAGATCATGGCTATCCATAAAGAAATGGAGGAAGTTAAAGACAAGCAGATTACAGACATCCCTGAAGAAATACAGGAAGATGCAGCCAAACAGTTTGCAGCCTTCAGAGAAGAAATAATTGAATCACTGAAAGAAATAAAAGAAACAGAGCTGAAGGAACTAAAAGAAAAACAGGAAAATACAATCAGACAGGTGAAGGAAGTAAACAAAACTACTCAAGATCTGAAGATAGAACTGGAAAAAATAAAGAAAACACAAATGGAGGAAATAATGGAGAGGAAGAATTTAGGGAAGAAAACAGGAAATACAGAGGTAAGCATAACCAACAGACTACAAGAGATGGAAGAAAGAATCTTGGTAGAAGATACAATGGAAAAAATAGATGTATCTGTCAAAGAAAATGTTAAATCCAAAAAATTCTTGACACAGATCATCCAAGAAATCCAAGACAATATGAAAAGACAAAACCTAAGAATAATAGGAATAGAGGAAAAGAAGATTCCTTCTCCAAGGCCCAGAAAATATTTTCAACAAAATCATTGAAGAAAATTTCCCCAAGTTAAAGGAGAAGTCAATAAGAATACAAGAGGCCTGCAGAACACCCAACAAATTTGACCAGAAAAGAAAATCCTCCCACCACAAAATAATCAAAACAGTAAGTATACAGAACAAAGAAAAAAATTACTAAAAGCTGCAAGGGAAAAAGGCCAAGTAACATATAATGGCAAACCTATTAGAATCACACCTGACCTTTCAACAGAGACTATGAAAGCCAGAAGGGCCTGGACAGATATAATGCAGACCCTAAGAGAACACAGATGTCAGCCCATGCTACTATACCCTGCAAAACTCTCAGTCCTCATAGACAGAGAAAACAAGATATTCAATGACAAAAACAAATTTCAACAATACCTACAAACAAATCCAGCATTACAGAAGACACTGGAAGGGAAAATACAACCCAAGAAAATTAGCTACTTTCAAGAAAACACAGGAAATAATTAACCTTACTACAGTAAAACAAAAAGCAACCAAGCACACAACATTATGACCACAGCCAACATCAAAATCAAAGGATCTAACAGCCACTGGTCATTAATTTCTCTCAACATCAATGGACTCAACTCTCCAATAAAAAGACACAGACTAACAGAATGGATACATAAACAAAACCCAGCAATCTGTTGCATACAAGAAACACACCTAAGGCACAAAGATAGACATTACCTGAGGGTAAAGGGTTGAAAGACAACATTCCAAGCAAATGGAACCAAGAAGCAAGCAGGAGAAGCCATTCTAATATCTGATAAAATAGACTTTCAAACAAAATTAATACAAAGAGATGGGAAGGACACTTCATACTCATCAAGGGAAAATTCCACCAGGAAGACATCACAATCCTGAACATCTATGCCCCAAATACAAGGGCACCCACATTTGTAAAAGAAACATTGATAAAATTTAAACCACATAGATCCATTACACTTAATAGTGGGAGACTTCAACACCCCACTCTCAACAAAGGACAGGTCAACAAAACAGAAATTAAACAAAGAAACAATGTCTCTAACAGAGGTCATGAATCAAATGGACTCTAAATAGACATTTACAGAACCTTACACCCAAACACAAAAGAATTTACCTTCTTCTCAGCACCTCATGGAACCTTCTCAAAAGACCACATAGTTGGTCAGAAAGCAAGCCTCAACAGATACAAGAAGATTGAAATAATCCCTTGTATCCTGTCTGATCACCATGGAATAAAGCTGGACCTCAACAACAACAGAAATAGCAAAAAGCCTACACATACATGGAACAACAACTTGTTACTAAATGACAGCTGGTCAGGGAAGAAATAAAGAAAGAAATTAAAGACTGAAAAAGAACCTAGAACGAGGCAATGAAAATGAAAGTGAGGGGAACAAGGACTATTTCAAACTTGACTGGATACAATGAAACTAAAGGGAGAGGAAAGTTCACAGAGGACTTTGCAGCTTCCTGAAGAAATTTGAGAAAACAGGATTAGATGAATGGGGAAGGTTAATGGCCCACTTAAAACCACGAAAAAGAAGAAGGGAGAACTGGGAAAGGAGGGATCGACACGGCTGGGAAAGAGTTAATAAAAATGTAAGGATAAAAAAAAATAAATAAATAAAAGAAAGTAAATCAAAGAATCATAAAGACATAAAACAAATAAAAGAAAAATCAAAAAACGTGTGATATTTGCATTCAAAAACTAAAATCAACACAGAAATAAAAAAAATCTAGACAGCTTAGTTCAACTTTGAAACACCATGGTCAAAGATCAGGGGGAGGAAAGAGAGACACTTACACCCAAATCAAAAAATTGCAGAAATGAAAACTGGAACAGGCAGAAAAGTGACAGAGCACTGAGGAAACTGGCCAAACAATCATTAGGACTTACTTCAAAAGTCTATATGCCACAAAAATTTGAAAATCTAAATGAAATGGACAATTTTCTTGATCGATTTGACTTACCAAAGCTGAATCAGGACCAGGTAAATCAATTAAATAGTCCTATATCCCCAAAGAAATAGAAGCAGTCATCAAAAGTCTCCCATCCAGAAAAGCCCAGGACCAGATGGTTTCAGCACAGAATTTACCAGACCTTCAAAGAAGAGCTAACTCCAATTCTATTTAAACTATTCCACAAAATAGAAACAGAAGGAACATTACCAAACTCATTCTATGAAGCCACAGTCACCTTGGTACCTAAACCTCACAAAGACTCAAAAAAAAAAGAGAATTTCAGGCCAATCTCCTTATGAACATTGATGCAAAAATACTTAACAAAATACTTGCAAACTGAATACAAGAACACATCAAAGATATCATCCACTATGACCAAGTAGGCTTCATCCCAGGTATGCAGGGGTGGTTCAATATATGGAAATCCATCAATGTGATCCACCATATTAACAAACTGAAAGAAAAAAAACATGATAATCTCCCAGATGCTGAAAAAGCATTTGACAAAATCCAACATCCATTCATGTTTAAAGTATTGAGAGATCAGGGATACAAGGCACATATCTAAACATAGTAAAGGAGATATACAGCAAACCTATAGCCAACATCAAACTGAATGACGAGAAGAAACTTAAAGCAATCCCACTGAAATCAGGGAAAGACAAGGCTGCCCACTCTAACCATATCTCTTCAACATAGTGCTGGAAGTCCTTGCTAGAGCAATAAGACAGTTGAAGGAGATCAAGGGGATACAAATTGGAAAGGAAGAAGTCAAATTATCACTATTTGCAGATGATATGATAGTATACGTGAGTGACCCCAAAATCCTACCAGGGAACTCCTACAGCTGATAAACACCTTCAGCAAAGTGGCCGATACAAAAATTAACTCAAAAATCAGTAGCACTCCTGTATACAAAAGACAAAAAGGGCTGAGAAAGAAATTAGGGAAACAACACCCTTCACAATAGCCACAAATGACATAAAGTACCTGAGTAAACTAACCAAGGAAGTCAAAGACTTGTATGAAAAAAAAATTTCAAATCTTGAAGAAAGAATTAGAAGAAGATATGAGAAGATGGAAAGATCTCCCATGCTCATGGCTTGGCAGGATTAACATAGTAAAATGGCCATCTTACCAAAAGCAATCTACAGATTCAATGCAATGCCCATCAAATTGCCAACACAATTCTTTACAGACCTGAAAGAAAAATTTCAACTTCATATGGAATAACAAGAAACCCAGAATTGCTAAACAATCCTCTACAATAAAAGATCTTCTGAGGTATCTCCATCCCTGATCTTAAGTTGTACTATAGAGCAACAGTTTTAAAACTGCATGGTACTGGCATAGAAACAGAATGGTGGATCAATGGAACCGAACAGAGGACCCAGAAATAAACCCACACACTTATGGACACCTGATATTTGAAAAAGACGCCAAAATCATACAATGGAAAAAAGATAGCATCTTCAACAAATGGTGCTGGTCCAACTGGATGTCTACATGTAGAAAATGAAAATAGATCCATACTTATCACCCTGCACAAAACTGAAGTCCAAGTGGATCAAAGACCTCAACATAAAACCAGACACATTAAATCGGCTGAAAAAAAAAAAGGGGAATACCCTAGAAACTCATTGGTACAGGGAAAACTTCCTGAACAGAACACCAACAGCACAGGCTCTAAGAGCAACAATCAATAAATGGGACCTCATGAAACTGAAAAGCTTCTGCAAAGCAAAGGACACCGTCATCAAACAAAGCGACCACCTGTGCAGATTGGGAAAAGAATCTTCACCAACCCTTTATCTGACAGAGGACTCATATCCAGTATATATAAAGAACTAAAGAAGCTGAAAAGCAGCAAACCAAGTAATCCACTTAAAAAATGGGGAACAGAGCTAAACAGAGAATTCTCTGTAGAGGAATACCAATGGCAGAGAAGCACTTAAAGAAATGCTCAACCTCACTAGCCATTAGGAAATGCAAATCAAAACAACCCTGAGATTTCACCTACACCCATGAGAATGGCCAAGATCAAAACTCAAGTGACAACACATGCTGAGAGGTTGTGGAGAAAGGGGAACCCTTCTCCACTGCTGGTGGGAATGTAAACTTGTACAACCACTCTGAAATCAATCTGGCGCTTTCTCAGACAACTAGGAATAGCGCTTCCCAAGATCCAGCCATACCACTTGGTAGGCATATATCCAAAAGAGGCTCAATTACACAAAAAGGAAATTTGCTCAACCATGTTTGTAGCAGCTTTATTTGTAATAGCCAGAAGCTGAAACAACCCAGATGCCCTCAACTGAAGAATGGATGCAGAAATTGTGGTACATCTACACAATGGAATATTACTCAGCAATGAAAAATAAGGAAATCATGAAATTTGCAGGTAAATGGTGGGATCTGGAAAGGATCATCCTGAGTGAGTTGTCCCAGAAGCAAAAAGACACACATGGTATATACTCACTCATATAGACATACAACATAGGACAAACCCACTAAAACCTGTGCATCTAAAGAAACTAAGCAAGAGAGAGGACCCTAACTAAATGTCCAATCCCCATCCGGAAAGGCAAAGAGGATGGACATCAGAAGAAGAAGAAAACAGGAAACAACCTAGAACCTACCACAGAGGGCAAACTGAAAGTCTCTCTGCCCTACAGACTATCAAAGCAGATGCTGAAGCCTGATGGGCAACTGTTGGGCAGAGTGAATGGAATTTTATGTAAGAACTGGGAAATAGTAAGAGCTGAGAGGACAGGGTCTCCACAAGGAGAGCAACAGAACAAGAAAATTTGAACACAGGAACTTCCCAGAGACTCATACTCCAACCAAGGACTATTCATAGAGATAACCCAGAACCCTGCACAGATGTAGCCCAGGCAGTTCAGAGTCCAATTGGGTTACATAGTAATGTGAAGAGGGACTGCCTCTGACATAATCTGATTGGCCTGCTCTTTGATCACCTCCTCTGGGGGGAGCAGCCTTACCAGGCCATAGTAGAGAGACAATGCAGCCACTTTTGATGTTAACTGATGGACTAAGATCAGAAAGGAGAGGAGAACCTCCCTATCAGTGGACTTGGGAGTGGCATGCATGCAGAGGGAGGAGGGACGGTGGGATTGGGAGGGGAGGGAGGGGCTTATGGGGGATGCAGAATGAATAAAGTGTAATTGATGAAAATTTTTTTAAAAAGGGAAAAAATAATTTAAGAACCTTAAATGACTTTCAAAAGTGGAGGAAAACATGGAGTTAGTCAATTTACATGGAGCACATTTCGCCCTGGGGGGCAATGGTCTGCTGAACCTACTCAGACCTCGGACACCACCACTGCTAGTTCTAGAACTGATGCAGGATGTTCCAAACCTAGGGTTAAGGCTTCTCATAATATTTCCTATAAGCCCACACCTGTTTGTTTATATCCCCCATTTTTATTCATTATTAGCCAGATAGAGCCAAGTAATTGTGGTAATGATACTTGCTTTTTTGCCCAATGCTGTAATGCTAGTAAATTTAGGTATGCTGGTTACTCACATGCCTCACTGGGTGCCTGTGCCCGCTGATGCCCCTCACGCTATGACTCTTCAGACAGAAAAGGATCTTGGAATTACAGCCACCATTGTTACTGCTATCTCATTGGCGGCTGTTGAGCTACCACCGGGCATTAGCCATGAGTCATACTGGGCAGACTGCTCAGACCCTGAATAACCATTTAGCCAATGTAGCTCATGCCTTAGATGTACAAAAAGGAATTAATGCTCAACTAAAAGGAAGGTTTGATGGTGTTCAATCAGAGGTTTGACTGCATCGCAGGAGCAAATTGATACCCTATGGCAAATCGCTCAACTTGGCTGTCAATGAAAATATGCTGACTTTGAGTCACTAGCATACAACATGAGAATTTTTCCCTGTGCTGCAAATCTGTCTAAACAATTGTCGCTGTATTTTTAGGTAATTGACTGAGAATTCTGATACTTACGATGGAGCAGCTGAGAGTGGCTATTGCCACAGTAAATTCTACCAGAGTGGACGAGGACTAGCCACAGGATTATCAACATGGATTGCTGCAGCCATGAATCATCTGAAGGAATGGATGGGCATGGAGCATTAGCAGGCCTTCTGGTGTTGGTCACCTTGGTTTGCCTGTGGTATATATGCAAGATTAGAGTCTCACAACAGTGTGATGCAGCCATGACCATTCAGGCCTTTACAGCCATTGAAGCAGGACATTCTCCCCCAAGCATGGTTGGCTACCATAAAAAGCTAAAATGTTACGCCAGGATGCGAGGCTACACTGCACTCAGGGTCAGCCGCTGGGACCCAGAGAAGAGCATGTCTGATTGCATGCGGTTGATGCCCCAGGTCCCGCCTCTGAGAAAAGGTATCGGACGGGTCTGATGCTCTTGGGTGGATGACACCTAAATGAACATCGGTACAAAGTCCCAATTTATTTCTAATATCAGAGATCAGACCTCTAATATAAGCTGTGGGCTGGCTTTCCCTAGGGTCCAATGATTGTTCAAGGTTCCTGAATAAACTGCATTGAAAAAAAAAAAAAAAAGAATGTTCAAAGAGGGAACAAATGAACAACCTACAAATAAACAACCAAGTAAATGTCAGCTTTCACTACATATGCTAACAACCTTAAAAAGAGAGGACCCTAACTAAAATGTCCGATAACCATCAATGTTCACAAGAGAGAGGTTTGAAGTTATCTTGTTTTGTTGGGTCTTTTCTGTGGTTTAGGTAGAAGGTGACTATGACTTCATAGTATGAGTTTGGTAATAATCCTCTGTTTCTATACTGTGAATAGTTTGAAGAGAATGGAACTATCTCTTTTCTGGAAGGTGTGGTCAAATTCTGTGAAAAACCACTCTACCCAGGGCTTTTTGTAGAAAGGGAGACTTTGTTTTAAACTTGATTAATTACATTTCTTTATTCACTTTGTATCCCCTCAATAAATCCCTCCCTCCTCCCTTCTTCCTATCTCACCCACCCTCCCCTGCTTTAAGACTCATGCCCTCCCTGTCAACTGTTAGCCAGTGGTCCTCCCTCCTTCCCCTTCTGGTCTTAGTCTATCAGATCTCACTGATGAGCTGCATTGTCATAGTCTGTAGCATAGTAAGGCTGCCCCCTTCAGGAGGTGAGATCAAAGAGCAAGTTAATCAGATTATGCCAGAAGCAGTCCCTCTTCCCATTACTATGTAACCTACTGGACACTAAACCAACACTAATCTGTGCAGGGGTTCTAGGTTACTCCATGCATGGTAATTGGTTGGAGTATGAGCTCTGGGAAGACCCTGTTCAAATTTTCTGGTTCATTTGTTTTCCTTTCTGGAGTTCCTGCCCTCCAGACTGAAAGGGAGATTTTTGATACTGTTTATTTTTTGGGGAAATAAATCTATTTACCTGATCTTTTTTAAATTTTAAATGAAACTATCAAAAAATCATCCTTTTATTTTGACTTTAAAAATTAG
>JAEOAE010000997.1:0-61364 GCA_036365155.1 Meriones psammophilus | reverse complement strand
CAGCTGTTGTTTGTTGTTCATTAACATTTAAGAAAACTTAAGGTCAATAAAGCATTATGTAATCTATCTCTGTAGTATTTTAATACCCTTCTCTGTTTGTTAAGCATGTCCCTTAAAGTATGATTTGATTTTTCAATGACTGCTTGACTGGCAGGATTGTGAGGTATACCTGTTACATGCTTTATCTTATAAAATGTAAAAAAAAATATCTTTCCATTTTATTAGAGACATATGCTGTAGCATTATCAGTCTTAAATTGTGTAGGCATAACCATAACTTCCATCATTTCTAATAAATGTGTAATAACTGAATCAGCCTTCTCAGAAATTATGGCTTTTGCTCATTGGAACCCTGAATATGTGTCTATAGTATGGTGCACATATATCAGTTTACCAAACTCTATAAAATAAAACACGTGATTTGCCAAATTTCATTTTTTTAGTTACCAATAGGGTTACTCCCTGCAGTTAGTGGAGTTTAGTTATATAATGAACAAGTGGGACATTTTCACAGTTTCTTTGGCTTGTTGCCAAGTGATAGAAAACTCTCTTTTGAAACCTTTGCTGTTAACATGGTGTTTTCATGAAATTCTGAGGCCTCTAACACGCTTCCTATCAATAGTTGACCAATTTCATCATTATCTTCTACTAGAGGGCCTTGGGGGTCCATATCAGATCTGATCTATTTTATATACAGTGAATTATTTCTATTTCTGATTACTCGTTGTAATTGAGGAAACGGTGAAGTTAAGTCCAAATTATCCTGAATTAGATCAGCAGTTTCTATATGCAGAAAAACTCTTTCTGCATATTGAGAGTCAGTGACTATATTAAGAGATTCTTGAAAATATGATAACACCAAAAGAATTGTATATAATTTTGATTTTTGAACTGAATCATAAGGATTCAGTTTTTAAGGTTTTATTTTGTTTGTGTGCCAAAAATATCTATTCTAAGGCAGTCCTCCCTCTGCATAAGAATTCCTGTGGGTAAATGAGTGGAAAGCAAGTTAACCAAAATACAGGCCCTCTTTGGATCAATATGGCCTACACATACATCTTGTAAATTCCTTTCTGCCTGAGCCAATTCACTTTCATCTTCAGTTGATAATGTTCTTGGACTTTTAAAGTCCTTATCGTCCTGTAAGTTTTGAAATAATTACTTAGCTCTTGAGTAGCTAAACCAAATGTAGGTTATAGCCAGTTAATATCTCACAGCAAGTTTTGAAAATCATTGAGAGTTTTAATTGGGTTCTTCTAATTTATACTTTTTGTGGTCGAGTTTTTTGTAGGTCCATTTTGTATCCTAGGTAATTAATAGAATCTCCTTTTTGTACTTTTTTGGGAGCAATCTCAACCCCAACAAGGCAAAGTTCTATTTATTTCATCAAAATATTTTCTAATGTTTTTCTATCTGAATCAGCCAATAAGATGTCATCCATATAGTGGTAAATTATGGATTGAGGAAACTGCTTTACAATTACCTCCAACGGTTGTTGTACAAAATATTGGCACAAAGTAGGACTGTTCAACATCCCCTGTGGTAAGACCCTCGAGTGGTATCTCTTTATTGGGCAGCTTGTATTCAAAGTGGGTCCTGAGAAAGCAAACCTTTCCATATCATGCTCATGTAAAGGAATTGTGAAAAAGCAATCCTTTAAATCAATCACTATAATAGGCCATTGTTTAGGTAACACGGAAGGCAATGGGATTCTGGATTGTAACCGTCTCATTGGCTGAATA
This sequence comes from Meriones psammophilus, assembly GCA_036365155.1. Lineage (NCBI taxonomy): Eukaryota > Metazoa > Chordata > Mammalia > Rodentia > Muridae > Meriones > Meriones psammophilus. Next base: position 59,623 of record JAEOAE010000997.1, on the reverse strand, counting down.
ATTTTGTTAATGGCTCTGAGATCTGTTAACATCCTCCATTGGCCAGATTTCTTTTGATGACAAATACAGGAGAATTCCAAGGGCTGTTGGACTCCTCTACATGCTGAGCCTCCAGTTGTTCCAGGACTAGCTGTTCTAGTGCCAGGAATTTTTCTTTACTCAGAGACCATTGTTCAATCCAAATAGGTTGGTCAGCCAACCACCTTGGTAAGGTTGTGGAGGTTTTATTAGCAGTGGTTTCCCAAAATGAAGTTAAAAAGAATGCCTGTGTTGTATTTGGTTTATGGACAGCCTGGGCAGCCTGTAACTCTTTTTGATGGCATTTTTAAATAATTTTAACTTTTTTATCAGGAGTTTTACCTGTTTTGCCTTTGAAATTGAGTGTTGTTAATCTGGGTCTCCCATTGTTGTAACAGATCTCTTCCCCATAAGTTTATGGTTATCTCAGCCACATATGGCCTTAATTTTCCTATTTGACCTTCTGCTCCTATACATTTAAGCCATCTGACAGGTTGTTTTACTTTAGATAAAGTTCCAACTCCTTGGAATTGGATATCCACCTCTTGAATTGGCTAATTTGGGGGTCAGAATTTAGGAGTGATAATTGTAACATCAGCCCCAGTATCCACCATGCCTTCAATTTCAATATTATTTAAAGTTATCTTCAACTTTGGCCTATGATCATTTGATCATTTATACAAGTTTGCCAATATATTTGTTTTTTCGATCCTTTCCTGATTTTTTTTCAATTTATTTATTGATTTATTTTTATTCACCTATAAAGCCTACCCTGGCCTCACTGTTGAAGATTTTAATGTTTATTCCCAGAGCAGTGGTGTTTAACTTTCTTGTGGAGGAGGATCCCTGTCCTGCATTGGGGCCTTAGAAAGACTCCCTCAGGCATTTTTTATAAAGAATTACCCCATTTATCTATGCTCTACATTTACTAATCCAATGTCAACCCTTGCCACATCTTCTGCATATTCTAGGATGTATAGGCTCCCTTTTTGAATTATTTTGTTTTTCCTGGTAACTCCATTTGCAGCAACCTTGCCCATCAAAATTTAGACAATTCCCAATATCTTTAGGGGTAGCTTCTCCTATCAAGGTCAATTTGATGTCTGATGTCAATCCTATTTATAACCCATTTGTCTATTTGTGCACACCTTGCTTTTAATGGCCTTATTACCTCTTTGCATTCAAACTTTGCATTTTCAAAAGCTAAAGGTTCTACTAGTGCTTTTCTAGATAGTGGATCTGATATACTTGTATCCCCAGCTTTGCAAAACATTAGTGAATGTTTCACTTGGAGCTTGTATGACCTGAGAGAATGGCTCAAGCCTTTTTCCTGATTCCTCAACCTTGTCCCATGTATTTAAGGCCGCTAAGTGACATAATGCTAAGGTTTCTTCATTATATACAGCTTGTATCTCTGTGTCAGCCTATTGGCCATCACCAAGCAGCTGTTCCTTAGAATCACCAACAACCCTGGCTCTATTTTTGTATGCTATCTCTCTAGCCTCTCCTCTTCACCATTATAGCAATTGTAAATATGTCTCAAGTTCTTTTATTGTCTTTGACATATCCTCCCAGTCTTTGGGATTACACTACTGATTGGCCAGGAAATCAGCATTTGTTTTACAAATGGTGAATGCATTCCAAAATTGGTGACACTTTCTTTAAATTTTCTCAGGTCTAGCACTTCCACAGGGTGCCATTCAGCCTCATGGTAATCCTGTGGGGGAATCATCATCTGCTAATCTCTGCTGTACAATGACTGGATATGCTAAAGTTTGTTTTCTAACCACCTTTGTTTGGCTTTCTTTATTATTATATTTGCCTCTGCCTGAGTATTTTCTTAGTATTCTAAACTCTTTTTCTTAAGTCTGTACCCATATTTCACACCTATCTCTCTGTTGTTTGTTTTGTTCAATAATCTCTTCAATCTCTTGTTTTATGCCTCCCTTCTAACTTTTAATTTTTCTTTATAGTGTTCTAGTTGTTTGTGTTTTCCAGTATCTTTTCAAAAACCTCTACCATATTGTCCTGTTGTTTCTTATGTTCTTTAAGTTTTTGTAACTCTTCTTTTATGTCCTCTTTCTAACATTCGTTATTTCTTTATATTGTTCTACTTGTTTTATGTGTTGTTCCAGTATCTTTTTGAAAGTCTTTGCCTTTGAGAAGACATAAAAGGCTAAATCAATTATAAAAGTTAAATTGAGGAATATGAATGCAACCATAGTCATAATTTCTAAACTTTCCTTTATTTCTGTCTTAAAAACATAAAAGAGATTATCAGCCAAGCTCAATGAAGTCTGTTTTAATGTTTCTCTCTTCCTTTTACACTGTAGTGGCAACCAGTTTTATTCAGTCTCAGGTTTCCCCAAAGTAGGCTGTCTTTTGCTCTAAGGTATGTTTAAGAATCTCTTTTAAAGAGCCAGTAATTTATCTGGAAGTTTTTAGGTTTAAAGTTTGTGTTGTATTGCTGAGAGCTTATTCCTCTCCCCACCAAATTATATTAATGTAGGATTTAAAGGGTGTGGATACTTAGATAAGTTGGGTGCCCTTTGCTGTAGATTATTAATATTTACTATTGATAAATCTTTTGGTTAAGCAGTGGTTATTCCTAAACAGCTGTATAACCAAATCACCACACAGAGACTAGGATTTAATTAATTAACCTAGAGCACAATGTTGGCCAACAGTTACTCCATCCTAAACCTCCAAGCCCGCAGTTTCCTACCATTCAGATTCACCCATCATACTTGCTTTTTGTGATATTTTTAGTTCCAGTTAATTTCTGCATGTGGTGCCAAGACCTCTCCTATAGATTCTCCTTCTCTCCTCTCTTGCCTCCTACCTCTTCCTCCCACTCTGGACCAGCATGTCTCACACTATCCTATCCATTGCTCAGTATTGGGGCTGGTTGTTTTAATTGACAATATAGAGAACTAATGGTGGCATGTTTATGCAAACTTGAGACAGGTGATGCTTAGAAAAAGCATCACAATGCAATACCTGGATTGAAACCAAACAGTGGAGGAGAGAAATAAGCATTTGAATGAACAAGTGTAAATTGTATACATTTCAAAAAAAAGAACATTATATCAGTATAATCCCATGTATCATATTAGAACAACATGGTCTAAAGCTAGACCTCAATAGTAACAAAAAATAGTAAACACCCTGCATATGCATAGAAACTGAACTCTACTCAATGACAGCTGGATTATGGAAGAAATAATCTAATTAGACTTTCTAGAATTTAACAAAAATGAAGGCACAACTTACCCAAACTAATGAGACATAATGAAAGTAATTCTAAGAGGAAAGTTCATAGAACTAAGTGCCTTCATAAAGAAATCTGAGGCATCTCAAATCAACATAACAACACATGTGAAAGACTTAGTCAAAAGGAAGCAGAGATACACAAGAAGAGTATAAATAATCAAACTTATGGCAGAAATCAATAAATTAGAAACAAAGAAAACAATTCAAAGAATAAACAAAAGCAAGAGCTGGTTCTTGGAGAAAATGACAAAGATAGACAAACCTTTATTCTAACTAACTAAACACAGGGAGACACTATACAAATCAGTAAGATCAGAAAATAAAAGGGAGTATGATTACAGACACTGAAGAAATTCAAAGAATCATTAGGTTTTACCTTAAAAGTCTATATGCCACAAAATTTGAAAATCTAAATGGAATGGAATGTTTTCTTGCTAGATTCCACTAATCAAAGTTGAATCTGGATCAGGTAACTAAATTAATAGACCTATATGCCCTAATGAAATAGAAGCAGTCATCAAAAGTCTCCCTGCCAAAGCCTGATGGTTTCAGCAGAGATCTTCAAAGAAGAGGTAACACCAATACTCTTCAAACTATTCCACAAAACAGAAAAAGAAGGAACATTACCAAACTCATTCTATGAGGCTACCTTCACCTTGATACCTAAACCTCAGAAAAGCTAACTAAAAGGCAGGGATACACTAACAAAGATAATTTCAGACCATTCTCTCTTATAAATATTGAAACAAAAATACTCAATAAAATACTCACAAAATGAATCCAAGAAAACATCAAAGATCTCATCTACCATGACCAGGTAGGCTTCATTCTAGGCATGCAGGGGAGGTACAATAAACAGAAATCCATCAGTGTAATCCACCAGTAAGCAAACTGAAAAAGAAAAACCACATGATCATCTCAATAGATGCTGAAAAGCATTTAATAAAATCCAAGCTCAATTAATGTTTAAAGTCTTGGAGATATCAGAGATAAAAGGCACATGCCTAAACACAGCAAAGATAATATACAAGAAGCCTATAGCAAACTCAATGGAAAGCAATTTAAATCAATCCCACTGAAATCAGAGACAAGTCAAGTTTGATCACTCTCTCCTTTCTCTTCAACATAGTACTGGAAGTTCTAGCTAGAGCAGTAAAACAACTAAAGGAAATGAAGGAGATACAAAGCAGAAAGAAAGAAGTCAAAGTATCACTACTCACAAATGATATGATAAGTACACATGAGTGACCCTAAAAATTCTACCAGAGAACTACTACAGCTGATAAACACCTTCAGCAAAGTGGCTGGATACAAAGTTACCAAAAAATATCTGAAACCCTCTTGTATATAAAAGACAAGAGGGCTGAGAAAGAAATTAGGAAAGAAAAAAAAAAAAACAGCAACCTTGCAATAGCCACAAATAACATAAAGTGCACTGGTGTGACTAACCAAGCAAGTGAAAAATCTGTATATAAAAAAAAAAAACTTCAAGTCTTTGAAGAAGGAAATTGAAGAAGATATCATAAGATGGAACGATCTCCCATACTCATGGAAGAGTAGGAATAACAGCAAAATGGTCACCCTACCAAAAGAAATGTAGAGATTCAATGCAATTTCCATCAAAATACCAACACAATTGTTTACAAACCTTGAAAGAACAATTCTCAACATCACATAAAACACAAAAAAAAGCCAGAATAGTTAAAATAATCCAGTGGTCAGGCCGCCCTCAAGGCCATTCCTGTCAGAACTTCCCTGAAGTGCAGCTGTGGTTCACAATGGCCCTCTACATCAAAATGTCCCTGGCACTGCAGAAGAACCAAATTTTCATTAAAATGCATATTTCAGTCCAGTTACTGAGGAAAACTGTTAAGTGTAGCTGTAAAGGCTTGGGTGGGTGGATCTACTTTTTCAGATATGGCTGTTGTGAAATCTCAACACAAAGAGAAATATTTTAAATCCAAATTTGGCATCCAAATAAACACAGTCAGTGTCAAATACATAATTTAAAATATCTTCTGAATAATGTCTTTAAAGATTGACTATACATTGAATTATATTTTGGTAATATCAAGTTAAATAAATATACCCAGATCTTCTCTGTTAAAAACAAACAAACAAACAACAAAACAAACAAAAACTTCTGGAGGTATCTCCATCCTGGATCTCAAGCTGTACTACAGAGAAACAGTAAAAATGGTGTGGTATTGGCATAGAAACATACTGGTGGATCAGTGGAATTCAATCAAAGACCCAGAAATGAACCCACACAACTACAACACCTGATTTTTGACAAAGAAGCCAAAACCATTCAATGGAAAAAAGAACATTTTCAACCAGTGGTGTTTGTCTAACTGGATGTCCACATACAGAAATATACAAATAGATCTATACCTATCACCCTGCACAAAAGTAAAGTCCTTGTGGATAAAATATCTCAACATAAAACTAACACTCTCGTAGTCTGTTATTTAAAAAAAGTGAGGAAGAGGCTTGAACACATTGGCACAGGAGACAACTTCCTGAACAGAACACCAGCAGCACAGGCTCTAAGATCAACAATAAAAAATGGGATCTCATAAAACTTAAAAGCTTCTCTAAAGCAAAGGACACTGTCAGCAGAACAAAATGATGGCTTACAGACTGGGAAAGGATCTTCACCAATTCTGCATCTGACAGAAGGCTAATACCAGAATATATAAAAACCTAACAAATCAAATAATCCAATTAAAAATTGGGTACAGAACTAAAGAGAAATTCTCAAAAGAGGAATATTGAATGGTGTAGAAACACGTAAAAATGCTCAATGTCCTTAAAAATCTGAGAAATGAAAATCAAAAAGACTCTGAGATTCCACCTCACACCCATCAGAATGGCTAAGATAAAAAACTCAAGGGACAACACATGCTGGAGAAGATGTGCAGAAAGGAGAACCTCCTCCATTGCTGGTGAGAATCTAAACTTGTACAGCTGCTTGGAAATCAGTCTGGTGCTTTCTCAGAAAACTGGGAATACTGCTACCCCAAGACTCAGCTAAACAACTCCTAGGCATATATCAGAAAGATGCTCAACCATACAAAAAGGACATGTGCTCAAATATGACAATAACAGCTTTATTCATAGTAGCCAGAATCTGGAATCAAACTAGATGTCCTCAGTGGGGGAATGGATACAGAAATTGTGGTACATTTACACAAGGAAATACTACTCAGGTATTAAAAACAAGAAAATCATGAAATTTGCAGGCAAATGGATGGAACTAAAAAAGATCACCCTGAGTGATGTATCCCAGAAGCAGAAATACATGTATGGTATATATACACTTATAAGTGGACATTACCCATACAATATAGATTGTACATACTAAAATCTACAGACTTTTGAAAGCTAAAGTACAAGGAGAAACATAGGGAAGATGCTTAATTCTCATTCAGAAAAGAAAACAGGACAGATGCCAGAACACATAGAAGAGAGATAACAGGATAGGAGCCTTCCACGGATGTACACTAAGTGACTCCTCTTAACAGGTGATTGAAGCAGATGGAGAGACACACAGCAAAATTTTGTATAGAGCACAAAATGTCTTATTGAAGAAGTGGGAGATAGAAGGACCTAAAGGGGACAGGAGTTACTCAAGGAGACCAACAAAGACAAAATAATCTGGGTCCTGGGGCCCTGCAGAGACTGATGCATCAACCAAAGAGCACGAGAGGACTTAGAACCCCTGCTTAGATGTAGCCCATAGAAACTTCAGTCTCCATATGGGATTCCTAGTAAGGGGAGAAGAGACGGTCTCTGAACTCAGTTGCCTGCTTCCTGATCACTTCTCACTGGTGGGGACAACTAGTAAGCCCACAGATGAAGAGGATACAGGGAGTCTTAATGGAAACTGATAGGCTAGGGACTGATAGGACCTTCCCTATCAGAGGACTACAGGAGAAGGATAGGGAAAGAGGGGGGAGGAATAGTGGGACATAGAGTAGATGAGGGAGGGGGCTACAATTGGGATACAAGGTGAATATATTGTAAAAATTAATGATAAACATGGGTGACAGAATGAAGCATAAATAAGACACAATTTACTGAGAAACACACACAAAAATACTCACCATCTTTAATCATAGATCTAGCAAGAAAAAAACAAAACCTAGGCAACCATTACCTCAAATGACAAATAATGTATGTTTAGTGTCCTTCTTGGTACTATAGTAAAAGAAAATGTGATACAATGCACACAATAACATTGGAAATCTTTCTTCATGGAGTGAATTGTAGGAGTTGCGATGTTGATTTACTTTATCCCCACAGATCAGCAGGAGTGTATCTCTTGCTGAGTTCAAGAGTACCCAAACCTTGAGAGAAACCAGTGCCTGCCCATGGCAGTGACCTTCCTGTCCTTTGAGGATCCTCTGGGCTTGGCCCTGGCCTGCATGGCTCTGTGCTTATCTGTTAACACAGCTGTTATTTTTGGGATCTTTCTCCAGCACCATGACTCACCCATTATTAAGTCTAATAACTGGACTATAATAAAATACCTTAGTGTTTTCAATGAAATTATTTACCCCTTAGTAAGTTTATATAAAATGTATATCTAACCATAACTAAAAGAGCCCTTCATTTAAGCAATTTTATATCGATACACTATTTCAGAATAGAAACTACTTCTGAAAACACATTGTAGCCTCTTTTGGATATATGCCTAGGAGTGGTAAGGCTGGTCTTGAGGAAGCGCTATTGCTAGTCGTCTGAGAAAGCACCAGATTGATTTCCAGAGTGGTTGTACAAGTTTACATTCCCACCAGCAGTGTAGAAGGCTCAAGTACACAATAAGGACATTTGCTCAACCATATTTGTAGCAACTTTATTTGTAATAGCCAGAAGCTGGAAACAGCCCAGATGCCCATCAACTGAAGAATGGATGCAGAAATTGTGGTACATCTATACAACGGTATTACTCAGCAATGAAAAATAAGGAAATCTTGAAATTTGCAGGTAAATGGTGGGACGTGGAAAGGATCATCCTGAGTGAGTTGTCCCAGAAGAAAAAAGACACACACAGTATATACACTCACTCATATAAACATACAACATAAGATAAACCCACTAAAATCTGTATATCTAAACAAACTAAGCAAAAGAGAGGACCCTAACTAAAATGCTCCATCCCCATTCTGAAAGGCAAAGATGATGGACATCAGAAGAAGAAAACAGGAAACAACCTAAGAACCTGCTACAGAGGGCCTCTGAAAACCAGAAGAAAAGAGGAAACAACTGAGGAAGCTACCACAGAGGGCCTCTGAAAGCCTCTGCCCTGCAGACCATCAAAGGAGAAACTGAACCTGATGGCCAACTTTCGGACAGTGTGAATGGAATTTTATGTAAGAAGTGGGAAATAGCAAGAGCTGGAGAGGACAGGAACTCTACAAGGAGAGCAACAGAACAAGAAAATTTGAACACAGGGAACTTCCCAGAGACTCATACTCCAACCAAGGTCTATTCATGGAGATAACCTGGAACCCCTGCACAGATGTAGCCCATGGCAGTTCAGTGTCCAAGTGGGTTACATAGTAATGGGAAGAGGGACTGCCTCTGACACAATCTGATTGGTCAGCTCTTTGATCACCTCCCCTGAGGGGGAGCAGCCATACCAGGCCACAGAATATGACAATGCAGCCACTTCTGATGAGAACTGACAGTGTAAGATCAGAAAGAAGGAGAGGAAGACTTCCCTATCAGTGGACTTGGGAGGGGCATGCATGCAGAAAATGGAGGAAGGGTTGGATTGGGAGGGGAGGAGGGAGGGGCTTATGGGGATACAAAATGAATAAAGTGTAATCAATAATAATAATAATAATAATAATAATAATAATAAAAGAAAAGAAAAAGAAGAAAAATAAAACAATTTAGGCCAAAGCAGCAACAATTATTATTCAATTCCTGGCATAATGCAATGTCTATACCTCATATCTTTGTAGAATTTATTTGTGTGCTAAATCTAAGTATTCTTTCATTATTTTGGTCATACAACACTACAGTGATACTGTGAAAGCTGATATTTCTAGGAAAGGAGGTCATAATACCTCACTTTTAACATCATTTTTACAAAACATTCTTTGTCCATCATTATAGATCCTTGTTTAAGGTGAAGATGTCTCCAGCCATTCATTTACAGCTCCATCTAGTCATTGGGTGGCATATCATATGTAACTACTAATCTTATAGGCCAAGTAATACCCTGAGGATAGAGGAGTATGAGGCATTTAATCTCAAATGCTATCAACTCTCCTAGCACTACAGACTTTGTTTGCCTTTGTAAGAGTATGTTGTTCTGATTATTTTCTTCTTGAGGAAGCACAGGGGTAGATTTTGCAAGACTATCTTGGAGCTGAAGTCTTATAAAGAATTCTCTGCCATTTTTATGTGAGTTACAATTTCCACAAGGAAGACATTCATGCAGGACCAGATAATTGATATTTCTGAGAGAGGCAATATGCTCAGAATTTTTCTGTGGAAGCTTAGAAGCAGCACCACAGAGTGAAGGCATAAATGATTCATTGAAGTATTTCCCATTGCTCCAATGTCCCCAGGTCTTACATGTACTGAAAGCCCTCTAAGCATGTAGCAAGTAGAGATCAAGACCAAGCCTGAAAGATAGCATGAAGTCTATTGTAACATGCAGCTCAGCTGTGCTTGATCTTTGTCAAATAGCTGTGCTGACTTCATGGCTTTAACTGTATATGAATTTGGTGAGGTTTTAATCCATTTGGAGGTGACGTTTGAGTGAAAATAAGCATCTATTTCCATGTTTCTACATATAGGCATCTAGTTTGGTCAGCAACATTTGTGAATATTTTGTCTGTTTTTCCAGTGTGTATTTCCATTTTTGTTATAGTACTAGTGAATTTACGTAATCAACTATTACTCAGACATTTAAAAAGTCAAATCATGAAACGTGAATGTAAATGCACCTTTGCAGGTAACTGAGAGTGAGAGAACCTAGACCCTGAAAGACAAATAAGGTATGTATTTGCTTTTACATATATATTAGTTGCAAGGTGTATGATATGCAAGCAACTGAACATAATACCACAGGGGATACATACAGATTAATAACTGGAGGTTAGGGGAGGCAGAGATTTCTCCATAGGAAAGGGAAATAAAATACTTAGTACAAATTGAAGGTGGGTTAAAAAGATAGAATTGAAGGGGATTGGGAAAGGAAGAGGGCAATGAAAAGATAACATGAGAAAAGACAGGTAAAACTAAGGGTCATTTTTTTTGGTACAGTGGAAACCTAATGCAATAGAAACTTTCTAAAATACATACATGTAAGAAGCCAACATAAATGAAATCACCACCCAAGAAGAAAGTCCCAACTGGAAATCTCTTGTCACTAAATTGAGCATCCAGTACTGGTAATGGTTTATATTTAACTGAGGTATTGGCCAAAGTAGTGTGATTGTAATGCCAAAACAAACAGGCTTTTGTCAAGACTATAGGTTGCTCTCCACAAAATGACTGCAATGCCCTATTGCTTGAGGTAACACTTACACAAATCATTGAACATGCATAAATCGTGCCAATATAGGACATTCACACTTACATATTAGCAACTTTGATACAGGGAATACTCTGCACATTACAAAAGGAGAAATATAAACACTAACCCAGCTACCAAACCTTTGAACTATAACAGTGTCCTGTAAGACTTATTAATGCAACAGTTGTAGGAGTAAATAACCAATCTATAGTTTGACTCAAGGCCCATTTCACATGATGGAATCCACACCTGACACTGGTTTATTGAACAAGAAAAAGAAATTACATAGCCCAGGGTTCTAGAGAAAAAATATACTACGTTCTACTAAAAGAAATAAAATGACCATTGACACCATTCTGCTATACTCACAGACCAGGGTCTTGTTCTTCCATCATCAAAGAAGCTTCCTCCTGCAGCTAATGGAAACAAATTCAGAGACCCGTAGAGAAAATAGATATTCAGTGAGAGACCTCAGAATACTCAAGTATAAATGGAAATTTTCCATCAAATTCATGCCCTCCACGGTTGTTGTAATTCAGCCAAAAGAGTGTAACAGAGAGAAAGGATAGAGGATACCAAAGAAGAAAGTACTATAAATTAAGATGACTGAAGCATATATAAATTGTGAGATACTGAGGCAGCATGCACTAGGCCTTTTAATATTCTGCACCAGATGTGGTTATAAAGCTGAATTAGAAGTGCACACCTGGGTTTGTCCCAAACCTTATCTCTAATTGTTAAGCACTTGCAAATGAAAGTGTAGGTTTCTCCAAGAGACACTCATTTTATCCAAGGACTTCTCTTAATTGTACATTTAAGAGTACATTCCAAAAAGTTAGATGGCCAAAAATTCACTCACTGGCACATTTGGATTTTGATGTCCTATAATTCTCGCATGCATTTTCAAAATTTTAATATAGTTCTCATTTTAATTTGCTGAAGTTTTTTTTTTGTTCATTTTAAACTTTTATTAATTTCACTTTATTTACTTTATATCCCCATAAACTCCTCCCTCCTCCCCCGCCTAATCCCACTTTCCCTCCTCCTTCTTCACATGCCCTCCCAAGTCCACTGATAGGGAAGTCTTCCTCCCTATCATATTCTTGCCTACCTTATCAGGTCTCAACAGGAATGGCTACACCTTTTTCCCTCTGTGTCTTGGAAAGGCTGCCCCTCCCAGGAGTAGTTGATCCTACTCCTGAGCCATCCACTGAGTTCATGTCAAAGACATCCCCTGTTACCCTTAATAGGAACTCACAAGGAGACAGATACTTATGGGCTACATCTGAGCAGGGTTCTAGGTGTTCTTTATGCATGGTCCTTGTTTCGAACAGGACCCCTGGGCCCATATTTTTGGTTCAGTTGGCCTTCTTGTGGTGTGCCTTTCCCATCCAGGTCTTTCTATCTCCTGAATCTTTCTTTGAGTCCATGCTCTATGCTCAACATTTGGCTATGAGTCTAACCATCTGTTTCAATACTTTGCTATGTATATTATTTCAGAGGCCCTCTCTGGTAGGTTCCTGCCCTGTTCCCTGTCTTCTCCCATTACCAATGTCTATCCCATTTGCCCTTCTGAATGAGGATTAAACATCTTTCCTAGGATCCTCCCTGTTGTTTAGCTCAATTAGAACTATAGATTTTAGTATTTTTAATCCTGTATTATACAACTAATATCCACTAATAAGTGAGTATATACCATGAGTGTCTTTCTGCTTCTGGATACCTCACTCAGGATGATCTTTCTAGTTGCATCCATTCGCCTGCTGATTTCCTTGTTTTTAACTGCTGAGTAGAATTGCATTGTGTAAATGTACTACAAATTCTGCATCCATTCCTCAGCTGTGGTACATCTAGGTTGTTTTCAGATTCTGGCTATTATAAAAAAATGCTATTATGAGTATAGTTGAGCAAATGTCCTTGTATGGTTGATAATATACTGAATATATGCCCAGGGGTGGTATAACTAAATGTTGAAGTAATACTATTCATAAATTTCTGAGAAAGCACCAGATTTCCAAAGTGGCTGTACAAGTTTACATTCCCATCAGCAATGTAGGAGTGTTCCCTTTTCTCCACATCCAGTCCAGCTTGTGTTGTAGATGATGTAATAATACACATGAATGACCTTAAATATTCAAACAGGGAATTCCCACAGCTGATAAACACCTTCAGCAAAGTGGCTGGATACAAAATTAAATTTGAAAAAAAAATCTGAAGCCCTCCTGTATACAAAAGAGAAAGAGGCTCAGAAAGAAATTAGGGAAACAACACCCCTTCACAATTGCCACAAATAACATAAAGTACCTTCGTGTGACTCTAATCAAGCAAATGAAAGACTTGTATGAAAAAAAAAAAAACCTTCAAGGAAGACATCAGAAGATGGAAAGTTCTCCCATGCTCTAGGATTGGTCAGATTAACATAGTAAAAATGGCCACTCTACCAAAAGAAATCTACAGACTCAATGCAATTCCAATCAAAATACCAACACAACTCTTTACAGACCTTGAAAGAAAAATTCTCAGTTTCATATGGAAAAACAAAAAAAAAAATGCAGAATTGATAAAAACATGCCTGTACAATTAAAGATTTTCTGGAGGTATCTTCATCCCACATCTCAAGTAGTATACAGTAACAGTAATAAAAAAATGACATGGTACTGGCACCTGTACTTTAAATCGTAAAGGGGTGTGCATCTACTCATTAATTTTATTAAATCATATCAAGAAGCTGAGGGGGAAAAACAAGTATAGGGGAATCACCTGCTGTCTCAGTTTTATACCCAGCTTGAGGGTGCTCAGATAGCCAATGCTGCCTTGGGCTATTGTTTCTGCATCCCTGGCTTTTCTATTGTTCTCTAAGATTTTTTTACATCAGAGTCATAAGCAAAAACATCTTCCCCAACCTTGTTAAACAATCTTTTTTTTCAAATTCTTTCTAAGTATAATGGTCATTACTAAAACCCTACAATTATGGTTCCTTTCAAGAGTAGTTGTTAATTCATTAATCTGCTCCAGTAACCATGTGAAAAGAGATTAAACATTGTTAAAATTTTAAATACCAGTGATATTGCCCAGTGAAGGGACAAGAAGCCTCCTTAGAGTTTTCATACAACTCATGTTATGAGGAATATGGGCATCATAATGGCATCAAACAGAGCTATGTTCCATAACAGCACAAAGTCCTCAGTAAAAGAAGTTCTTGGGGTTATGCTTCTCCAAGACAAACTCATCATGACTATGCTAACAGGGGAGCCAAATTCCATGAGTGCTACAGATGTTTTGCTGTTGCTCCTGCATGGCTTTCAACAGGACCTGGTAGCCAAAATAGTTTGCCTATATATGAAGAAGGGGGGAATGAGGTTACCTCAGGCCTTGGGAAGAATTCAGGGTATTGGGTGTGCTATGCCATCCTGGAGGACCATATAACATGGAAGGACTGAGGGATTGCTAAGAGAAAATTAGCAGCTATGTCTGTTTTGATATGTTAAATATGAACCTCTGCCATTTGTTCCAGGTATGAAACCTACATCTATGGAAATATAAACTTCAGAGAGAGCAGTATGGTCTCCATTAGGTAATGATTTAAAAAAAATGAGCTGACAAGGAAGAAAGGTGACAAAGACAAAGATATATCTTTCTTTATATCTTTTTCTATTCTTTGAGGGAGGGTGGGTACCCAGACTGGACTCAAATTTTTGCTGTCAAGTTTTGTTCTTCTAATTCATTTTATTTTTTAATTTTTTTTATTATTCATTATATATCCCTATTAAAGGTCACTCCCTCAACTCCTACTGGTCCCACCCTCCTTCCATCTTCCCCCTATCTGCTTCCCCTAGTCCATTAAGAAGAGGAGTTCCCCTCCTCTGCCATCCACCCATACATTATCGGAACACTACTCATCTATTAAAAACAGGAAATAAAATTTCTGCTCTTATTTTTTCTCCATAGGCCACTGTGCTCACCTCAGAAGATTTCATACCATGAAGCTTGCCTGCAACCTTACTGTGAACTAAACACTAGGTATAACTCTTTTTAAGAGTCTCACCCTAAAGACACTGTTTGATTTACCATCTCACATTCAAAAATATGTGAAATTTGAAATGCTATAAAGTCTGAAACATTTTATCACAAGCATTTCAGAGACATGATTCTCTTGCTGCCTGGAGCACTGTTTCCCACCAGCCCAGGAAGGCAGGGAGAGCAGAAGATGAGGTATAAAGGTTGGAAAGCCACAAACATAAGATTGATCAGCCACTCTGGGAACCACCTCAGAAAGTATGTTCAACTTTAATTCCAGAAAACAGAAGCTTATACCCCTTGGGGAGTGACTGGGATGTTCCAAGCATAGGTGTAGATTACTGTTTAATACTAGGGAATTCAAGGATGCTTGATTTGCATTAAACAGGACATTCTATCATATCAACAAGAAGAACAAGAACACAGAAGCAAATTATCCTATATTTGAAGGAGGGGAGAGTTATCAGGATCTGTGTCAAAGGCCATGTATCAAATTTGGTGGGTGGCATCTATGTCTAAAGACACTCTCCAGATGAAGTCAGGCAGAGAAAACTCAACCTTACCATGGTTATACAACCAGGCCAGCAGCAGGGTCATCCAAGGAAGAGAAATCCTCCTTCCTCACATCTCAAAATTCAGTCTGGGTTGTGATGGTTTACAATAGAACCTGTGGAACAGTAGGTATGTGTACACAAAGAAACTTCTACAGGCTAAAACTGTTGTGTTACTTTCAGAGAACTTTCTGGCTGGTATTAGTTTACCATTCCCTCTATATTCATCCACTGGACTAAACTTTTCTTGTCTAAAGTGAGAATTGAAAACAGTAAATGCCGAGAATCAGGTTTATCAATAAGTCTTTCCTAAACACATTTTATAATACTTTTGCATGTAATTGATATTTACCATTCATTGTATTCTTTTAAAAAATAAGTTTATTTACTTCATATTCCAATCATAATCCCTCCTCCCTTCTCTTCCCCCACTCTATTTTTCCTATTTCCCCTTCCCCTTTCAGAAAGGGGAGGTCATTTCCATTGAGCTAGTTTTACAATTCTGTTGCATCTCAGTGGACCAAAGTACACAAAGGCCTTTCCACATCGCTTATACTCACAGAATTCCTCTCCAGTAAGGATACTTTTATGATGATGATGACTCTAGATTTGTGCAAGGCCTCACCATTTTAACACATTCATAAGTTTTTCCTCCATTATGAATCCTTTCATGATGATGAAGATTATACAAATGTGGAATGGTTTCACCATGGTAAAAGCACTCACAGGCTTTCTGTCCATTAGGATTTCTTTCATGAGTGTGGAGATTATTCTGAAGTCCAAAAGTTTTTTCACATTGGTTACAGTCAGACATCTTTCCAGTATGTGTTCCTTTATGTATTAGGAGATGTTATGTGCAAAGGCTTTGCCACATAGTTATATTCATATGGTTTCCCTCCAGAATGTGTTGTTGTCTTAGGAGATGATTGTTACATGCAAAGGCTTTATCACACTAATTACCCTCACAAGGCTTCTCTCCACTGTGTGTCTTTTCCTGTTTTAGGAGACTACTATGCTGTGCAAAGGGTTTATCACGTTGGGTATATTCATAAGGTTTCTTTCAGTATGTGTTCTTTTATGTCTTATGAGATGACTGTTTTCTGCAAAGGCTTTACCACACTGGTTACATTCATAAGGTTTCTCTTTGGTGTGTGTTCTTTTATGGCTTAAGAGAGTACTGTTTTGTGCAAAGGCTTTACCACACTGGTTACATTCATAAGGTTTCTCACCAGTGTGTGTTCTTTTATGGCTTAAGAGAGTACTGTTTTCTGCAAAGGCTTTGCCACACTCATTACATTCATAAGGTTTCTCTCCAGTGTGTGTTCTTTTATGGCTCATGAGATGACTGTTTTGTGCAAAGGCTTTACCACACTGGTTACATTCATAAGGTTTCTCTTTGGTGTGTGTTCTTTTATGGCTTGTGAGAGGACTGTTTTGTGCAAAGGCTTTACCACACTGGTTACATTCATAAGGTTTCTCTCCAGTGTGTGTTCTTTTATGGCTTAAGAGAGTACTGTTTTTTGCAAAGGCTTTACCACACTGGCTACATTCATAAGGTTTCTCTCCAGTGTGTGTTCTTTTATGGCTTAAGAGAGTACTGTTTTCTGCAAAGGCTTTGCCACACTCATTACATTCATAAGGTTTCTCTCCAGTGTGTGTTCTTTTATGGCTTAAGAGAGTACTGTTTTCTGCAAAGGCTTTGCCACACTCATTACATACATAAGGTTTCTCTCCAGTATGTGTTCTTTGATGCCGTATGAGCTGACTGCTTTTTGCAAAGGCTTTACCACATTAATTACATTTGTAAGGCTTCTCTCCAGTGTGTGTTTTTTTATGCCATATAAGAACAGTGATATAGGGGAAGGTTTTCCCACATAGAGTGCATTTAAAGGGTTTCTCTCCAGTATGACTGCTTTCATGCCTGCAAAGAAAATTGGCACATGTGAAAGATTTACCACCGTCATTTCATTACACTAATAAATATATTTATCTATATGAATTAATTTCATAATTTGGTCTAATGGTAAAGAAGAATCAAATTTTAAAGTTTTATCACTTTATTTACATTCACGGTATTCCCCTTCATTATGGGTATTTTTGAAGATCCCTGTGATGGTAAGAGCATTTGTTATGTGGATCACTTTTATAGCATCATTTTTTCTACAAGAGGTTTTCTCCTATATATGAAGAGTATTTAAGAATTCAGAGTTTTACCACAGCAATCCAATTCACAAATTTTTGTCCTGTATGAATGATACTTCATTTACAAAGTGAGCCACGACAAGCAGAAGTTCAAATTCCTAGTATTCATAGGTATTTTCAGGAATATGAGTTTGCTGTTAAATTCTCAGTGAACTTGCAAAACCAATTAACAGTAACCATTTATCACATTCAGAAAATTTACTCACAGTGGGGACTACTACCAAATCAATTGTTCTTGGAAAAAGACAGGGACACTGCTTCTTTCAATATCCCTATGCTCATGTGTCTTAGAATCATTTTGACATATGATATACCAGTTTAATTTACAAAAATAATAAAGATTCCCACATTGAATTAACACAGTTTGTTTTTGTTCATCATAGACATGTCATATAGGGATTAAGGTTTCTCCACAACAATATTCTTGATTCTCCTAAGCTGCTCCTTTCACTAAACTTTACAATGTTACTGCACGAAAATTAGTAACACTGGTTCTACTATGTAATTTTTGCTTATTATAAGGTTTTGGACACATACTGATCACCAATTCAGTGTGTACAACTCTTACAATATCTGAGTAGATAGAATGAGACTAAACAGATTGGTAGTTCAAGTCAGTAGCTGTAATGTCCATATGATTCAAATGGTATTTTTCTTACAATATTATTTTATTTTCTTCTATCTTAGAGGAGTGCCTTGTAAACACAAATCAGATACCTGACATTGAAGTACATGGAATTGTGAGATTTGAATGATCATCAGTACACTTAAAGCAGTGCTGTTTTTACACTGTTGCTTTTCTTTAAAACTTCCAGGACACAGCCATGTGTGCTGGTACATGCCTTCAATTCCAGCACTTGTGGAGGCAGAAGCAGGCAGATCTGTGTGATTTTGAGGTCAGGCTGGTCTAACAAGCAAGTCTAAGAAAGTCACAGATACCCAGAAAAAAAAATCTATTTCAAAACAGAAAATAAAAAAGCAGCCAACAAACAAACAAACAAATAAACAAAAACACCAGACTTCCAGGACACATTAAAATTTAAGATTTATATCTGTATCAACATGCACATACAGTTACCTTTTATTACTTGTAGAACTTTGAAAATGTTCTTCAATATTATGGTCATCCCAATTGTAGCCTAAATATAGTACGAGAAAATATATATTATTGGAAATATCATGTTATTATTAAGGCAAAACTTAAATCACTATCTTCTGTGACCCTTAGAACCATGCCTGATTTATTTACCTCATTCCTCCTCATTCAAAATTGGAATTACAGAAGAGGATCAATAACAAAGTAAAAGTTGTCTCTTTATTTTAAAAGTGAAAGAAAAATTGCAGTCTTACCTATAACAGTGAGGTTTTCACAGGTCTCTAGCATCACATCTTTGTAGAGTTGCTTCTGGGAAGGTTCCAGCAAGGCCCACTCTTCTTGGCTGAATTTCACATGCACATCATTGAAGGTCACTGAATTCTAAAATATGGCATACATTTGTACAACAGCAACAGTGGCAACAATATAATTTATACATCATTGTCAATATAATCATATAATTCTACTGCTTCTTCAATTTATTTTCTGACACAGAAGTGCGAATGTTATACAGTTGGGTGCTGTGTGTGATGTGAAGTAGGGGAGATGAAAAAGCCTAAAGGTTAGATTGAAAAAAAAAAAAAAAAAAAAAAAAACGTGCTTCAAAAACCTGTGTTTCATCAGTTTGTAAGACATGAATATAAAGTAGCCATTAGTTGGGTTCTTGATCAATCTATGAATCATCTTCAGTTACTTGTGTGAGTAGGTCAGGGCCCTGTCATGAGACAGGTGGAAGGACAAAACACAGTCATGATATTTTATATAGCAACAAATGAGGTGTGTTGATCAGGGGACACTGAACAGATGGGTAACATCAGTCAAAAGACAACATG
The DNA here is from genome assembly GCA_036365155.1 of Meriones psammophilus. Taxonomy (NCBI): domain Eukaryota; kingdom Metazoa; phylum Chordata; class Mammalia; order Rodentia; family Muridae; genus Meriones; species Meriones psammophilus. Next base: position 40,093 of record JAEOAE010000997.1, on the reverse strand, counting down.
GTACTGAATATTATGTTTTGACCAGGGCTCAGGGATGTGGCATATCAGCATGTGAAGAGGGGGGCTCATATATTTGTGGAAGGGAAAGTGGACTACAGTGAATACATGGATAAAAATAATGTGAGTGGCAAACAACAACAATCATAGCCAATAACACCATATTTCTGAGTGACCAGACAAAAGAAAAGGAATAGAACACATGATTCTTCTTTGATCATTGTTTTGTATATCCTCCTTACTAAATAATGTAGTCTATAGATTAGAAATAAAGATTAAAACTTTTCTATTAAAAAAGAAGTGTTAATGTTATCACTAAGTCATTTTAGAAGAAAACGGAATAACAAGTTTTAACTGTATCATATCTGAACTTTTTGAAGAGGATATAGCTTTGGAATACACATGGCAATTAATGTGGACAAAGACAAACAGAGAGAAGAGTGTGAAATAGAGAGATAGAGACATAGAGACAGAGACACAGAGAGAGAGAGATTAACAGATGAACAATACTATGTACAGATCAGAGAAATTTATTAACAGTTAATAACTACAAAAAATGGTGGACAAGCTGGGTGTATTCTGTCATGCCTTCAATTCCATCACTCAGGAGGCAGATGCTGGTGTATCTTATTGAACTGGATGTCAGCATTATCTATTCAAAGAGTTCTAGGAAAGCCAGACCTATATAGTAAGACAGAGCCTCCCCTAAAAGTCAATCAAACAAACACAAAATATTGAAAGAACTCAGGGATCTTTACTGAAGCTTCTACAAGGAATTGTACATTCACTCCTGTTGTATATTCATTTTCCAGAAAGCTGAACTGCCCCAGCTTAAACTGCAACGTTAATGATATCTTACTAAAAGGTAATGCATGTTTAAAACAGCTAAAATAGAAAGATGAAAATATTAACAGTGTAATTGCTGATCATGAATAAGCAACATAAAACAGGAGAGATGGCTCAGCAGTGAGGAGTTCTTGCTGCTCTTGCAAATAATTGGGCTCAATTGTTAGTGTTTACCTGGGACCCACTACTTTCAATTGCTGTAAGTTCACGAGTTCTGAAGACATCTTGAGACTACTGTGAGGATTAGGCACACAAGAGGTGCATATTCATGCATACAATCAAAATACTCATATTCAGTAAAAATTAAAAATAGATCCCAGATGGTTGGGCTGATTGCACACTGTGTCTGATAAGCTGGGTAGCAGAGACTGCACTGTGATCAATAGTTGGATCTGTGGGCCCCCAAACACCACTGACTGTGTTTCCAAGGTAAGAAGAAAACCAACGATGAGGGAAAAAATTGGGTCCAACCTCAGAGCACCCAGCTAATCTCTGGGAAAGTTCCTGGGATGTTGCAGCAGGAATAAGGTTTTCAAGCAAATGGACCCGAGAAGCAAGCAGGAGTAGATATTCTAATATCTAATAAAATAGACTTTCAACCAAAATTATTTGAAAGGGATGAGGAAGGGGGGAATCCAAGATGGCGGTGCCAGGAGGATATTGGGTCTGAGGAGTAGGACAGCAATGTTGGTACAGCAACTAAAAGACTGAACTATGGGCCCTAAAACAACAAAGATCCTTTTTCCCAGGTGAGAGGAAACTCCACGGTGTGGGAGTCAGTCAGGTCCACTGTCAGGTCACTCAGCGAGAACTTGGAAGATATCCTGGGTCGCAGGATACACCTTTGTGTCCTGATAACTTTTCCAGACTAAATTATATTCTCCAGGGCACCAGAGACTGGGAGCCCCAGTCTAGAAAAGAAACGGAGAAGAAGAAAGCAGATTCTTTCCCAGTCACCAGCTTGGAGCCATCATTGGCAAGTGCCTATGCATTCTACACACTATGTCAAACACCACAGACTGAGTCTTCCTATTGGGAAAAAACCCAAAGTTGGGGGAAATATCTGGCCCTACCTCAGGACACCTAGCTCCAGAAAAGTTTCTGGTTATCCACAGGCTCCTACTCTAGCCTCCTGTTGTACACATGAGAGTGGTGCTCACCTGCCACTGATTAGCACTTGGGTACTGGGGCACAGAGCTCTAAACTCAGACCTACAGAAGGCTGGGTTCCCTGAGATCAACCCCTAGATGCTGCTCCAAGGGACAACCAGTTATCCCTAACTAAACTGACCAAACCATGGGGTACCCAGATTACAGCTGCAGCTCACTAAATTTATATCAAGAACCCCAGCATCAGGGCAGCTGTCTCCAGGATTTCTATGGGTAAAAGGATAGCCCCCTTTACTAACAAAGGCAACAATTACTACTCAGGTCTGTATGCCAGAGATGAGCTGTGGCAATTCCTGAAAAACACCTGCCATTCATTGACCATACCTAAAAAACGGAGGAGAGTTCCTTTGGGAAAAATCTTCCTGCCAAGGGGATTCGACCCACCACAGGATTCCAGGAAGTACCAGAAACTAACACCCAACACCTAAGATATACCAATGGGTAGAGGCCAGCGTAAAAGCTCAACCAACAAAAGACAGAGCAATATGGCATCCCTAGAACAAGTTATCCAGGAGAAAGCAGCCCTGGATACCCCAGCATAAAAAACATTTTCAGGCCAATTTCCCTTATGAACATTGATGCAAAAATACTCAACAAAATACTTTGCAAACCCAATACAAGAACACATCAAAGATATCATCCACTACAACCAAGCAGGCTTCATGGCAGGTATGCAGGGGTGGTTCAATATACAAAAATCTATTGATATGATCCACCATATTAACAAATTGAAAGAAAAATAAACACATGATAATCTCCTTAGTTGCTGAAAAAGCATTTGAAAAAATCCAGCATCCATTCATGTTTAAACTATTGGAGAGATCAGGGATACAAAGCACATACCTAAACATAGTAAAGGCAATATACAGCAAGCCTGTAGCCAACATCAAGCTAAATGGAGAGAAACTTACAGCAATCCCACTGAATTCATGGACAATGCAAGGCTGCTCACTCTCTCCATATCTCTTTAACATAGTTCTTGAAGTCCTTGCTAGAACAAGAAGAAAATTAAAGGAGACCAAAAGGATACAAATTGGAAACGAAGAGGTCAAAGTATCACTATTTGCAGATGATATGATAGTATACCTGAGTAGCTCCAAAACTTCTACCAGGGAACTCCTACAGATGATAAACACCATCAGCAAAGTGGCTGGATACAAAATTAACTCAAAAAAAAAAAAAAAAAAAAAACAGTAGCCCTCCTGTATACAAAAGATAAAAGGGCTGAGAAAGAAATTAGGGAAACAACACCCTTCAAAATAGCCACAAAAGGACATAAAGTACCTTGGTGTGACCATATCCAAGCAAGTCAAAGACTTGCATGAAAAAAACAAAGTCTCTGAAGAAAGAATTAGAAGAAGATATCAGAATATGGAACTATCTCCGATACTCATGGCTTGGCAGGGTTAACATAGTAAAAATGGACATCTTACCAAAAGCAATCTACAGATTCAATGAAATTTCTATCAAGATACCAACAGAATACTTTACAGACCTTGATAGAAGAGTTCTCAACTTCATATGGGATGCAATGAAAGCAGTCCTAAGAGGAGTTTGAATAGCAAAAAAGGCCATCATAAGCTATTGGAGACATCCCATACAAGCAACTTAATGGCATACCTGAAAGACCTAAGAAAAAAAGAAGCAGACACACCCAGCAAGAGTAGACCACTAGGAAAAACCAAACTCAGGGCTGATAATCAACAAATTAGAAACAAAGATAATAATTCAAAGAATCAACAAAACCAAGAGCTAGTTCTTTGAGAAAATAAAAAGAAAAAAACACAGACAAATTCTTAGCCAAACTAAGTAAATGGCAGAAAGACACTATCCAAATCAACAAAGTCTGAAAGAAAAAGATATAACAGACACTGAGAAAATCCAAAGAACCATTAACTCTTATGTCAAAAGCCTATATGCCCCAAAATTTGAAAAATCTAAATGAAATATACAATTCTCTTTTAGATTCCACTTACCAAAGTTGAATCAAAATCAGGTAAAGATATTAAATAGTCTTATACTGCCTAAGACAATAGAAGCAGCCATCAAAAAACTTGCAACCAAAAAAAAAAAAAAAAAAAAGCCAAGGGCCAGATGATTTCAGAGCAGAATTCTACAAGACCTTCAAAGAAGAGTGAATACTGATATTCTTCAAATTATTCCACAAAATAGAAATGGATGCAACATGACCAAATTCCTTTTGTAAGACCACAGTCACCTTGATAAATCCTCAAAGATCCCCAAAAAAGAAAGAGAACTTCAGACCAATCTCTTTTATGAACAATGATGCAAAAATACTCAATAAAATAACATAAACCAAATCCAAGAACATATCAAAGATATCATCCACCATTACCAAGTAGGCTTCATCCCAGGCATGCAGGGATGGTTCAATATATGGAATCTCAATAATCCACCATATAAACAAATTGAAAAAAAAAAAAAAAAAAACACAGGATCATTTTCTTAGATGCTGAAAAAAAGCATTTGACAATATCCAACAGTTATTCTTGTTTAAAGTCTTGGAGAGACTGGGGACAAAGGCACAGATCTAAAAATAGTAAAGACAATATACAGAAATCCTATAGCTAACATCAAACTAAATGAAAAGAAAGTTAAATCAATTCCACTGAACTCAGGGACAAGACAAGGCTACACACTCTCTCCAAATCTCTTCAATACAGTACTCAAAGTCCTATCTAGGGCAATAAGACAACTAAAGGAGATCAAGGGGATACAAATTGATAAGGAAGAAGTCAAATATCACTATTCACAGATGATATGACAGTATAAAAAATGACCCCAAAAATTCTACTGTAGGAACTCCTACAGTTGAAAAAAACTTCAGCAAAGTGGCTGGATATAAAGTTAACTAAAAAAAAAAAAAAAAAACTAGCACTCCTGTATGCAAAAGACAAATGGACTGAGAAAGAATTAGGAAAATAACACCCTTCACAATAGCCAGGAAAAAAAAAAAAAACATAATGTATCTTGATGTTATCCTCAAAAAGCCAGTGAAAAAAACCTATATGAAAAAAAAAAAAAAAAAAAAAAAAAAAAAAAAAAAAAACTTTAAGTCTCTGAAGAAAGAAATTGAAAAAGATACCAGAAGATAGAAATATCTCTCATGCTCATGGATCAGTAGGATCAACATAGTAAAAATTGCCATCATACCAAAAACAATCTACAGATTCAATGATATTCCCATCAAAATATCAAAACAATTCCTTAAGGAACTTGAAAAAACAATTCTCAGCTTCATATGGAAAAATAAAAAAAGCCAGAATAGCTAAAACAATCCTGTACAATAGCAGATCTTCAGTAGGTATCACCATTCTTCCTCTCAAGCTCTACTATAAATCAATAGTAATAAAAAACTGCACAGTACTGGAATAAAAACAGAATGGTGGATCAATGGAATTGAAGTGAAGATCCATAAATAAACCCACACACCTATGGACACTTGATTTTTGACAAAGAAGCCAAAACCATGCAATGGAAAAAGGACAGCATCTTCAACAAATGGTGCTGGTCTAACTGGAAGTCTACATGTGGAAAAATGAAAATAGATCCATATTTATCACCCTGCACTAAACTACAGTCCAAGTTGTTCAAAGACCTCAACATAAAACCAGATACACTAAATCTGTTAGAAAAAAAAGTGGGGGAAGAGCCTTGATCTCATTGGCATAGAAGGTAAACTTCCTCAACAGAACACCAAGAACACTGGCTCTAAGATCAAGAATTAATAAATAGGATCTCATGAAACAAAAAGCTTCTATGAAGCAAAGAACTCTGTCAATAGAACAAAATGACCACCTACAGCCTGACAAAAGATCTTCACCAACCCTACAAACAACAGAAAGAGCTAATAAACAATATATATAAAGTGCTGAAGAAATTAAACTCCAATAATCCAAATAATCCAATTTAAAACTGGGGTACAGAACTAAACAGAGATTTCTCCACAGAGGAATATCAAATGGTGGAAATTAAATGCTCAATATCTGTAATCATCATGGAAATGCAAATGACATTCCATCTTAAACCCATCATGGCTAAGGTCAAAACCTGAAGTGACAGCAAGCTAGTGAGAATGTGAAGAAAGAGAAACACCTCCATTGCTGGTGGGTGTGCAAACTTATACAACCACTTTAGAAATCAATCTGATGCTTTCTCAGACAATTGGAAATAGTGTTACTTCAAGACCCTGCTATACCATTCCTGGGCATATATCAAAAGATGCTCTACCATTCAACAAAGATATTTGCTCAACTATGTTCATAGCATCTATATTCATAATAGCCAGAATCAGGGAAACAAACTACATGTCTCTCAACTGAACAATTGTTTTACAGAAATTGTGGTACATTTACACAATGGAATGCTACTCAGGTATTTAAAAACAAAAGGAAACCATGAAATTTTCAGGCAAGTGGATGGAACTAGAAATGATCATCCTAAGTGAGTTATTCCAAAACCAGAAAGACATGCATGGTAATACTGGGATAATAGCCATAATACAGGATAAACATACTACAATCCACAGGCCTAAAGGAGCTAAATAAAAAGAGGACCCTATGGAGGATGGTCAATTCTTATTCAAAAGGGCAAATAGAATCAACACCAGAAGTGACTGAGGAGAGGGAAGAGGATGAGAGCCTAACATACATATCCTCCAAAAGACTCTGCCCAGCAGGGGTTCAAAGCAGATGCTAAGATTCACAGCCAAACTTTGGGTAGAGCACAGGGAATCATAGGAAAGAGTGGGGGGATAGAATGTAGAAAGACCCAGAGCTGGCAGGACCTCCCATAAGAAGACCAACAAGGACAACAAATCTGGGCCCATGGGGACTTGCAGAGATTGATGGACCCACCAAAGACCATTCATGAAGAGGACCCAGACCCTGCTCAGATGTAGCTGATAGGCAGCTCAGTCTCCATGTTTGATCCATAGTAAGGGGAGAAGGTGCTGGCTTTGACATGGACTCTGTTGTCTGCTATTTGATCATTTCCCTTGGTGGAGGGGGCATTGCTATGCCACAGAGGAAGAGGATGCAGGCAGTCCTAGTGAGACTTGATAGGCTGGGTTCAGATGGTAGGAGAGGAGGGCTCCCTGTATCTGAGATATAGGAAATGGGATAAAGGAGGAAAGAAGAATGGAGGGTGAGACAGGAAAAGACAAGGGAGAAGATTACAATTGGGATGTTAGATGAATAAATTATTTTTTAATTTTATTTATTTATTTATTACAATGTGTTCACTTTGTATCCTTATCATAGCCCCCTCTCTCATCTCCTCCCAGTCCCACCCACCCTCCTTCTTCTGCCCCTATGCCCTTTCTCTAGTCTCCTAATTGGGGAGGAACTCCTTCCCTTCTAGCTTATCAGGTCTCATCAAGGATGGCTGCATCATCTTCCTCTGTGGCCTTGCAAGGCTGCACCACCCAGGAGGAGGTGATCAAAGACTCGAGTTCATGTCAGAGAATAAATAAAAAACAAATTTAAATTAAAAATAAATTAAATGTGAATAAAACAAACAAAATTTTAAAAAAAACAACAGGTAAGAAGAGCGTCACACACCTACAATTCAATGACTTGAAAACTCAGATAGTGTTAGTGTCATGAATAAAAATGGCATCCTAAGAAATTAAATATACTCCCTGCCAAATTTCAAATGCAAGATGTTGATGAAGATCAACACAATAACCTATGCACATATACAAAACAAAACAAAATAAATACCTAAAACTCTATATTCCATGCTCAGCAGCCAATGATGGTGATGTTGATGCCAGGCATGTTGGCCTAGATTTAAGCCCAACACTCAACTGGAGTTAGAGCTGTAAGTTCAAAACCAGCCTGGTCTACATACAAACATTCAGGAAACATCCAGGAACTCTGGGACATTATGACAACACAAAAAATGCTGATAATCAGATTAGAAGAAGAAGGATGAGATCAAAGGTCCAGAAGATATTTTCAACAAAATCATACAAGAAAAATTTCTTAACCTAAAGAAGAAGATGTCTCAAGGCACAAGAAGCCAAGAAGCATACAAAACACCAAAGAGACTGGACCAGAAAAGAAAGTCCTCTTACCACAGAATAATCAAAATACAAAACATGCAGAACAAAAGAAAGAATATGAAAAGCTGCAACTGAAAAAAAACAAAACAAAAAAACAACAAAAAAAACCAAACAAACAAACAAACTAACAAACAAAAAAAAAAAAAAAAAAAAAAAAAAAAAAAGGCAGATCTATTGGAATTAATCCTGTATTCTCAGTAAAAATGCTAGAAGTTGAATGGCTTAGACAGAGTGCTTCTGACTCTAAAAAACTACAGAAGCCAAGACAAATTACTAACTATGCCCAGAAATTTCAATCAGCAAATGAAGAAAAATAAGATGTTTCATGATAAGGTCAAATTTAAACAATATGTATCTATAAATATAGCCCAACACAGGGTGCTAAAACCACCACCACCACCAAAAATACCAGGATTTACAATCACTGTTTGTTGATATCTTTTAATACCATTGACCCAAATTCACCAATAAAAAGACACAGGCTCACAAAATGGATGATAAAACAAATCCACCCTTCTTCTAAATACATCAAACACAGCTTCACATCAAGATAGACATTATCTCAAGGTAAAGGGTTGGAAAAGATATTCCAAATAAATGAATTAGAGTATCAAGCTTGTAAAGCAATTTTAATATCTAACAAAACAGACTTCAAAAAAAAACTAATCAAAAGATGGCAAAGGACATAACATATTGAAAAAATATCCAGCAATATAACATTTCAATACTTAACATCTATGCCCAAACATAAGAGCACCCAAGTTATAAAAGAAACCCTTCTGCAGCTTGCATCACATCCTGGCCCTTATAAACTGATAGGAGAAGACTTCAATATATCACTCACACCAATGGACAGGTCCTCCTGACCAAACTGGAACAGAGAAATGTTCCAGCTAACTAACATCAAAAAACTAAATATACCCAAATGATGTTTACAGAACATCCACCCAAGCACAAAAGATTGTTCCCTCTTCTCAGCAACTCATATATTATTCTCCAAAATTGATGATATACTTGAACAGTGGAAGTCTCAAAAGATATAAGAAACTTGCAATGACCTTCTGCATCCTATCAGACCACTAAAGTTTAAAGCAGCACATCACCAATAACAAAAACAATAGAAAGCTTACAAACTCATAGAAATTGAACAACACTCCATTGAATAAAAAATGGATCAAAAACTGAAATAAAGAAAGAAATTAAAGACTTTCTAGAAGTCAATGAAATGAATACACAACATATCAAAACTCATAATACACAATGGAAGTGTTGACCAGAAGACAATTCATACCACTGAGCACATTCAGAAAAAAATAGTCAGAAAGATCTCTTAGTAGCAACTTAACAGCACACCTAAATACTCTAGAACAAAAAAAAAGTAAAAATAACTAAAAGGAGTAGACAGTGAGAAACTACTGAACTGTGTCTTCACTGGTAAAACCGAATGTTTCCACAGAAAAAAAAAAAGGTGGATCCTATCAAAATTGATAATGATTAGATTTGAATAGTAGAGATTTCCCAAATAAGCAGAGGTAACTGTTCATCAGACAGCTTGGTCATTGAGTCCAAAAAAACTTATGAAGACTAAAGTGTTTTCTTCTTAAATAAAAAAAGATACTTTTGTTGTTTCATATTAAAAACAGTTAAGAGGTTTAAAATGTTTTAAGTAAATTCAAAGGTATAAACTTGTTTGAGTTGGAATAATTTGGAGTGAATATAACATATTTGAGCAGTGTGGTGATAGACAGTGCCTTTAATCCCAGCAGAGACAAGCAGTTCTCTATTAATTAGTTGTTTTCTAAATTCAGGAGTTACAATGACAGGGTGTTGGTGGTTCATAGCCCTAATCCCAGCATTTGGGAGCCACATGCCTTTTACATACTACCCGGGGGGCAGAGGCAGGCACATAGGATTTACAGTGATTTTATTTAAAAGCTGCTTGTAAAAGGCAGGCTGAAAATGAAAGTGAATGCCCTTTATTACCTAGAAATAAATACACTTTAAGGTATATTTGTAAACTTTCACAGATTTTTTAAACTTTAATTGAGATATTATACTTTTTCTATTTCCAAAAAAACATTTTGCCCTATAAAAAATATCACATGCCTAAAAAGGTACAATCTTCACCCCTGAATTAGGGATGGGGCAGGGTTTTGATTTAATCTTTTCAGGAGAATAAAATCATACAGTTAAAGAATATGGAGACCACTAGAAACATGAAATTTCTGAAGAAAAAATGACAGATCACCAAAAGAAAATGTCAAAAGAGGAGTAAACTGGCCAAATAGTATCACTCACCTTCATGTTATCTCTTCTGCATTCTATAGACATAGTGCAAATTGTATTTATGTGATTGCTAAAGAACAATCCAAAATCTCTATCTCATATCAGAAAAGCCACCTGGTAAGAAACAAAGGAAAACAGAAAAATAAGGGATGATTCTATTGTCACAAATCTCATAATCTGGCATGATGTGACTTCTGTACTTACCACAAACTTCAATAATCAAGAATGTGTACAGTGTTTGTGAAAGAATGAGGGGGTAAGAGAAAAAGCCAAAAACATAAGCCTAAAATATAGTCAAGTTTACATGAAAAGACATAAGGAAACTCTAGTATGAAAAATGTGCACTGGACCAGAGATACCTTTTTTTTTCTAACTAATACAAATTAATTAAACACAGATTCCACAATTGTTACGAGACAAACATAAAATGACACCTAAAGTTTTATATTTCTGACCCCCCCAGCTACTACTAACCTCCTTTACAGAGAGTCCTTTTGCTCTGGAAGTCTCTTAGAAAATGGAGGTGATCATAAAGCTTGGCTATGTCTTGCAGTCCCTCATGTCCACTTGTGAGTTTAGGCACAGCCCAGCCTTGCCAACACTCACACACAAAAAAGTTGGAGAATAATTTAGTATCTGTTTCTTGCAGCATGGATTATGTCACAAGATGTGTAATCTGCCCTATTCACTTACCTAAAACCAGGCACACCTGACACTGACAAAATTTTGCATCTCAGAAAATCCTTTTGAATCCAGAAATTGAATTTCCCTGAATCACATCATTGTGCCCGGTGGTAGTTGAAAGGTGAAAAATAAATTAAAAAAAATAAGCAAGTGTTGCTTAATGATAACCACCACCACTTTTTTTTTTACCAGTTTCAAAACTATTTATAAAATTTGTTACACAAAACCATGTGTGGAATATAACATGAGGCATTTCTAGAAATGAGACTTTCAGTTTTCCAATCTATCTATCCAATGCACAGCAAAAGCAATGCCTGGGTGTGCACACTAGATAGTGATACTATAAGCACCACAACTTTCTATTGCCCAAGCCACAGGGTCCCCTCCTCCTTGGACAGTCAACACTCAAGAAGGGTCAGAGGACAAGGATCTCTGCTGAGGTCACCACATGGAAAACAACAAAACCAGAGTCTGAACCACAGCCCATCTCGGTCAAAGCAGATCAGGCTGTGATAGTTCAGCAGAACTGCTCTGCCTGGCCTGGGAACAATGGCCTCACACTCACCATGGTATGGGCTCTGTTCTCATTCACAGTTCCCTACAGCTACATCAGAGGACAATCCCAGAACAAACCCATAAGCTACCTCCCACTGTTGTTCCTGACTCCTAGTCCCATGCAGAATCCCTCATTAGCTTGGACAATACAGCTGAGTCTCAGGACAGTAGTAGCTCTTCTACCAGTTGATCAAAGATCAAATAATGCAGATAGCAGAGGTATTCTAGCTTTGCCCCAACCACTAGGGGCTCACAGAACCCTAGTGTTGTTATAAAAAAATGAAAATCCCAATTGTTTGAGTTTACCAATACAGACCCAGGAGCTAGGTACTGGGGAGAAAACCTGCTAGTTCAGAAAGTCAGATAAAGCACCCATCTGACCCTGCTACTCACCTCACATCTAAGAGGAAAAAGCTCCAAAAGCTCACCAGTTCAGATGACAGCTCAGGGGGGATAGGCCAAAATAATCCAAGGCCAAAGGCTTTCTAGCTCAAAGCTCAAAAAAGCCCCATAGCTACCAAGCTAAACCTCCTTCCACTTTTACACTCTGTCTTAAATACATTTCAGCTGAAATTTCCACTTACTCTTTAATCCCTGTCCGCTGGCTTCTTGCTTTGCCTCTTGACCTAGGGTTAATTATTTAATCCTATGCACAGGGAGCTTTTGAATTAAAGGTATGTTCCAGGGCTGACGGATTCATACCATAATCACCTGTTTAGCATAAACGGAAAGTTCTTGGAATTAAGATTTGTGTTAGGGCTCAACCATAACAAACAAAGCACAGGTTTTTACAGTTCACAATCTAAGGGATCACACTGGGATCAAATATACACTGCAACATCCTCATCTTGGAAATGTTTTAAAGTACAATCTTCCACTCTCCCAGGGCTCCTGCTCATCATCCAAGATACGGGTCATTTATGTTGCACATTCCATTACAAGATCAGTGTCCAGTGCAGACATCTCTACCTCATAGTTGTGAAGTCCTTCAGCCAAACTTCAGTCAAAGCCAAACAGTAAGAACCTTTAAAGAAACAAATGGCCATGAATTTGAAAGCAAGTAGTTAATGGGAGCTCAATGAAAACGAGAAATAAAATGAAAAGTATATGGCTGTACCTAGGAATGTTTGAATAGAAAGTTTATTATAGATAGACGAGAGAACATAGTCAGACACAGGGAAATCTGGGACAGTCTAAAGTTGACATGACCCTTAGCTATGTGAGACGAGAGGAAAGAGGGAAGTGGAGAGCCAGAACAAAGAGCCAGGAGGATAAATGATAAATGAAAAACACCAGGTAACCAAAATGGTTAGAATACATAAGGAAGGACAGCAGGGAGGTGGGCAGCTCAACTCCTGGGCTAGAGATATGTGTTTGACATCTATACCTTGTAACAGGTAAGGACTGAGGGATGCTGGGAGAACCTGAGAGCCACATTTGCTTTGATTGTTAAGTAGCCACCTTAACCCATTCATTCCAACATTTGATACATAAGAGTAGAGAGGAATGATAAGATTGAAACAATTTCATTATACTCTCAAAACTTCTTTTTAAAAGTTGAAAATGGCTTTATGGTCCAATATTCCTCAGGGACTTCAAGTATGTATTAGAGCACACAAAGTATTACTCACACCTTTTCTCTCAGGTTGTGCATTTTCAAATGTGGTGCGGAAGAGGAAACATGCCTGTTAGTCACTACCACAGCAGTTTATCCAGAACTTCTGTGTTGTTTGAACTCATACAACTATAGAAATTTGCTCCCCAGAAACAAGTTCAGCAACTAATCCTTATTCTTGATTCCCTTTGTATATGAATCCCCCCCAAATGTACAGTTTTCATTTTTATTGAACATCTAAAATTGATTACCTGACTCATTACCATTTTCCCTCCTTCCCCTCCCTTTCTGTGTTGTGAATACACCAGCTTCAAAGTATGTCAGTGAAGTCAATTCCTACACAGGTATCTCTTTATTTGTAATTACTCACCTCCAAAAAATATCAGAGTGTTCAGTGGACATTCATTCACTGGTCTCTTTTACTTCACACTCACCAGTCAGGGTCCACCTAAAATGAGCTGCAGGACAACGTTCTAGGCACTGGGCAGTAGGAACAGCATTCAGTGCTCAAAGAAAGTCTCAATTACATAACATATGAAAGGTTGATCTACAGGAGACATTGCTTTAAACAAAAACAAATATCAAACCACTAGAGAAAAAGGAATGAAATTTTTATTGACCGGGGATTATCAGAGAATATTAACTAATAAGAGACTAGAACAGTGATGCATTAACAAAATAAAATTTAATAATACCAACAACTTCTTTCTTTCTTTCTTTCTTTCTTTCTTTTTCTTTCTTTCTTTCTTTCTTTCTTTCTTTCTTTCTTTTCTTTCTTTCTTATGTATACAGTGTTCTGCATGCATGTACACTTGCATGACAGAATAGAGCACCAGATCTCATTATAGATGTTGTAAGCCACCATTTGGTTGGTGGGAATCGAACTCTTGATCTCTGGAAGAGCAGCCAGTGCTCTTAACCTCAGAGTTGAAAACACACACACACACACACACACACACACACACACACACACACACACGCATACTGACTTTGAAAAACACAGGTCATTCTCTTGTAGAGGGAAAGCATTAATAAGATACTGTTTGCTGTTATCCCAGACACAGCTTTAGCCCATAGCCTGTGTCTCAAATTTGAACTGACAGAATTGTGTCAATGAGGATTGTACATATAGACATAGGACAGTCCCTTAATTTGAAATTCAATATTCACTGGATAAAGCTACCTGACCCAAATTGTACACCCACCAATCTGGTCTGTTTTCATTGGCATTCATGAATTAATAAACACATGTTAGGAAATTACAAATTAAAAAACTTCACTCTGCCTCATTTCTGGATAATCCTGGTGAGCAAACATGTGCATCCCGGGATCCTAATCTCTAACAGGCTTGGTTAGCATACTGCTTATCTGTGGAGTGTTTTACAGGCAGTCTTCCCTCAGCTAAATTCTAACTGGTACCACTAGTTTCTCAGCGATAGTAAATCCTTTACATCATCAGTTCTACTCTTCTATATCACAGTTTAATATTTGAGTGCTCTCTGACACAGGACATATAATTTACAACCCCCACAAAATCCAAATGGATTTTTTAGAATGGAGAGATATCCCCAAAGGTCACCAGGAACTAGGCCTAAAAAAGGGCACTTAAATTTCACCAGAATAGAGACTCTATTATAAAGCCACCAGGAATTGGACCATGAGTCACCAATTCCAAAAACAAGGTCGTAAGATTCCTTACGCAAGGAACAGCCTGAGGATAACCACAAGAATGGGAAGGTATCTTATCTTAAAGTGGGGCATTTGTGCTGAGCAGTCTACCAACCTTGTAGTAGAACCTCCAGTGACACAGAAAATACCCAACATTCCTGAGGCCTAGAGATAGCTCTGTCAATGTTAGTTACGTTAGCTAGCCAATCACTTTGTAAAAAGCTTGCCCTTGCTGAATGTCACCCAATCCTGTAACTATTAAACTGGAACTTCCTGGTCCTTCCTAAAACCCCAATCAAAACCCTGCCATGCACCTGCTCAGGGCTCTCTCTGATCCACTGTGTTGGTAAAAATGGAGAGACCCAGCATAAGCCCAAATAAAACTCATTGCTCTTGCATATGTGGTCTGGCTCCTGATGATCTTTGGTCACCCTAAGATCTGGCCATAACATATGGGTTCTTATATTGGATCCCCAAGTCTCCCAAGCACCCCAGGCACATGGAGCTGAACAACAGCCAGTAAGTGAGCACTCTGTCTGTATCTGTCTGTGTCTTTCTCTGTGTTTCTCTAGTTTGTTTTTTTGGGACTCAAGGCAAAAGGTGTAATATGTGTCGTCAGAAAGGTTAGAGCTGATGCTCTGGACAGCTCTGGGCCACAGGGGGCCTGGAAGACTTTTCAACCCCCCCCCCAAAAGGTCACATCTGTAAAGGGAGTTGAGCACGAGTTTTCTGTGATCTCTGGACCTCAGAGAGGATGAATGTGCCCCTATCTGTAAAAGGTGGTCAAGTACTCAGTTTTCTGTGATCTCTGGATCTTTGGACAAGGATAATGCAGGTAGCTCCTGCAGCAGAGATTCATTGATATCCTGCTTTCATTTTTCCACTGCAGGAGTGGTGGAATCTGCTGCCTGGTTCTGTGTAGTTTTCTGCTGCACAAGCAATGGGATCTAGTCTGTGTCTTGTTTAACTGTTTTGACTCTCACTGCCATTTTTTTTGTCTCTGAGACTGACTGAGGACATGGGAAAAAATCCTTCTATTCCCCTATACCTGATTTTTTCCCATTTCAGGAGGCTAGAGCCATGCTCCACAGGCTCCAGTGAGAGTGGCAAGAATGTGGCAAGGGATTGATACAGTATGTGGAGCCCCAGGCTTGGCACCTCTGCCAATGTTCTCTGGTCTCTGGTCTGGCAGATCTTATCCACTACTCTGGCCTCGGGTCTGGCAGAGTGTGTCCCCTGCTCTGGCCTCTGATCTCGCAGAAGTTTGCTGTTGCTGTGGTCTCTGGTCTGGCAGAGTTTGGCTGGTGCTTTGGGATCTGGTCTGGTAGACAGAGATCAACAGATATGTTGCTGCTCCATTCTCTGGTCTGGCTGAAGGCAGGTCATCATTCCAAACTCGGGTGTAGTTGGATGGAGCCTGATTTGGGGGTAGGTCACCACTAATGGAACAGGATAGAGGGCCCATAGAGAGACAGGCCACTGTTCTGAGTTTTGGTATTTTCTTCTTCCATTCTCTTTGAGCGCATTATACCCAGTACATTTTTTTCCTTTGTTGTACTTTTGTGATTTTTTTTTGCTTGTGATGGTCTCAGTGGGCTGGTGATCAAACACCTGTGCTCCATGGTGACTTTGCCTTCCCCATGCTCCCAATACTACAAGCTGGGGCACCTCTGGTCATCAGTGGGAACACATATTTCCACATATTTGGCTAGGAAGGTTTGGTTGGAGAGGGGTCTGTGTGCAGAAAATCTTGCTGGGATCGACCTTGCTATCTCTATTAGGAAGGTCGGTGACCTGAGGTTAGCTCTGGCTTGGAACAATGACGGCCACATAATGCTTTTAGCTAAAACATATTGTAGTTATTACTATTATTATTATTATTTGGTTAGGGTCCCCTGTAGCCCAGCCTTGCCTTAAACTAAACAGCTATAAGATGACCTTGAATTTCTGATTCTTCTGCTCCACCTCTTATCAACTGAGCTACACTCCCAATCCCACAATTTTTTTTTTTTTTTTTTTTTTGCCATAGATGGCTTCAACAAGGAAGTGAACTGAACTCAAATAGGGAAGGCTTGACTCCACTGAGCTCCTGGGTCTGAGCCTGTGTACTGGCACTGTACACAGAATACCCACCTGAGCACCTTGATATGTCACTTATTTGCCTGGCTGTACTTATGAGATTGTCACCTGAGAATGAAGCCAATTCTTTTTTAGTCAAGGTCTCATACTGGCAACTAAAAGAATTTTATTAGAAAATCTTAGAAAGCACATGTATGATTGTTGTTTGAATGGGTGGGGAACCTCTGTCAATGTGCTCCCCAAAGTGCTAAAGGATATAAGTATGGGGAACGGGGAGGGGTAGATGAGGAATTCACCATGTCTGGGTATCTACCCCTACCCCCCAGAAAATGAGTTGCTTTCCTTAATCACCAATGCAAGAAAAAAAAAAAGCTAGAATGCATTTGAGGTTCAAGGTTTAGAAGTGAGGCTGCAGGGTTCCTTTTGGCAATGGTTTCGAAGAACTGCATCCATTCAAGTTCAATGTTTGAAAATTCACACTGAGCAAGGAAGGCAGGGAAGGGAAGGGGAGGGAGGAGAATAAAAAAAGGACAGGGGGAGGAACATGTTCAAACTTTTCCTGTGAAGAAAACAAAAAGGAAAAAAAAATTTAATGAAGTCCCACTTTATGTATGTGTGCCCAAGAATTTTTTTATTATTTATTTAAATTTTTTGTGTTAAATATTTTTTTAATTTTTTAAACTTTTATTAATTACACTTTATTCACTTTGTATCCCCCCATAACCCCTCCTTCCTCCCCCCTCCTAATCCCACCTACTTTTCCCTTTCTTCACGAATGATCCTCCCAAAGTCCACTGATAGGGGATGTCTCCCTTTCCTTCCTTCTGATCTTAGTCTGTTAGGTCTCATCAGGAGTGGCTGCAGTGTCTTCCTCTCTGGCCTGAGATCAAAGAGCGGGCCAATCAGCTTATGTTAGAGGCAGTCCCTCTTCCCATTACTATGTAACCCACTTGGACACTAACTGTCATGGGCTACATCTGTGCAGGGGTTCTAGGTTATCTCCATGCATGGTACTTGGTTAGAGTATGAGTCTCTGGAAAGACCCTGGTGTTCAAATTTTCTCATTCTGTTGCTCTCCTTGTGGAGTTTCTATCCTCTCCAGATCTTACTATTTCCCACTTCTTTCATAAGATTCCATGTACTCTGCCCAACACTTGGCCATAAGTCTCAGCGTCTGCTTTGATAGTCTGCAGGGCAGAGCCTTTTAGAGGGCCTCTGTGGCAGGTTCCTAACTTGTTTCCTGTTTTCTTCTTTTTCTGATGTCCATCCTCTTTGCCTTACAGGATAGGGATTGAGCGTTTTAGTCAGGATCCTCCCTCTTGATTAGTTTCTTTAGATGTACAGATTTTAGTAGGTTTATCCTATATTATATGTCTATATGAGTGAGTATATACCGTGTGCCAAGAATTTTTAAGTTGTGTTTCTGTGTACATTCCTTTAATCATATTTACATATATACTCTAAACGTTTGCTGAATAATGGTGTTTCAATGTCTTTCCCACATTTCAACTGAAGTATTTTGGGGCACTACATCTAAACCTAATTCTTATCAATATTTGGAGGTTTTACTTGTTTTGAATATGTGGTTTTATTTTCTTAGTTAACAGTGTATACACAGTCCCTTACACCAGGGTCATCATATTTGGGTCTCTAGCAAAGTAATGAAAAACAGTTAACAGTACTAATAATGTTAAAGACTAAAATGAAAGTAACTGAGTGCATTGTACAATGATCTCAGATGCTCTTTTCAGACAGGACATTTTATGATGAAATTTTTTTATGAGGCACAAATGCCTGTTAAGCTTCAGCCTTGTTTACAACATTCTCTTGAAAACAATGTTCAAGATGCATCCTGAAGTCATAACATCAAATGATGTACAGAGAGGACATAGTCACCTTTGCAGATATGGTCTCCCAGGGATAAGTATGGTAGGATGCAAAGCCCAGGAAAATTTCTGAAGATATGACTTTTTCTGAGGATATGACTTCTCATAAAACCTAATGAAAATATAGATTCTTCCCAGAAAATGAACATGTACATAAAACCAACCACATATAGAACAGGTACAGAGTAAATGTCAGGAGAGGGACCAGGTTAAGAAAACTAACACCAAATAAGTATCACTGTTTCTGTATCTGGAATTTCTATCTTGTTTGGAAGGCAGAGATAGGAAGACTGTTAACCCCTGTATTTAAGGCAGGGCATCTGCATAAAGAAAAACAATGTTTCCATTCTCCTGTTCCTTTTTTCTCCTCCCCTTTCTCCTCCTTCCTTACCCCCTATATGTGAAGCAAAGTTTCTACCTCTGAGTTGTATTCTTACCTTCTGTACAAAACAGGCAGAAACAGATAGTCTTTGGATATAATAAAGCCAAATGCTAAACCTCACTAAAGCTTAACGGAAGTAACTTGTTATGGGATAAATTAAAGAGAACACAGAGAAGGCAACAGGCATAGAGGAGGCTGTCCTAGTAACAGCAGTAACAGAACAACATAAAAAGACTTCAGGAAATGTTTTTTACAGATGGCACAATGGCTGGCATTAACAAATAAATTGCTACATGCTTCCATCCTTTAGGTGGGAATTCTGTATTACTATCAGATTATGAAGACTTTGTTAAAGGAATTTACTGTTTAAAAGGTTAATTGTCCTTCCACAGATAGTTACTGTGAATTAGGTACCCAATACTGTGCTAAGTCCTGAACACACAAAAATGATTGATGTTAACATTACTCTTTCTCTATAAGCTTACAGTCTTGTGGGGAAATCCACCATAAACAAACCCATAGACCATGCATAGAAATGTATACATCACTATAAATTCCACTATGAAACCTAAAGGAAAGCAAGAGGTACCTAACACCCCAGAAAGGATAAAGAACATACATATTCAAAGGCTGAGAGGTGAGAACATTTTAGTTCAGTAGGGTAAATGAAAGAAGGTGAATTTGTTTACAGTATACTAGGGAAGAAGAAAGGAATGATGATGATGATGATGATGATGATGATGATAATAATAATAATAATAATAATAAAATAATAAAGAGGGATGATAGCCATCCCTCTATGCTGCTGCTGTTCTTTTCATCCTTGCGCCCTCTCCTGTGCTTCTGTGCCCTTTAGTGGTGACGGGAGGCAACTTCTCCATCATTTCTCTCTGGAATTGTTGATGGTTTAATCAGCAGAGCCTAAAGGGCTGGTGGCCCCCAGGGAGAGCCCATGAGGGCGAGGCTTGGGCAGGTGACTTCAGGAAGTGACCATGCTCCCTCAGCATTGTTCTGGTTGGAACTCGGAACACTGGTTGCCAGGTAACCAGACGCCAGCAGCAACAGCTGCCTGGACAGACCAGCTGGTCCAGAGGAGCTGGAGAGATGAGTCTGTTCTGCATCCAGACTTCCAGGATCTCAGGTCTCTTGGAAGTCAGCGGTGGTCGCCTGGGCCGCTGCTGGAGACATATGGTGCGCTTACTGACACGTTTCTGGCCTGTTCCCCACCGGGAGACCAAGGTAACCAAGGCCGCTATGTGGTGGGGGAGCTTTCTGGTCCACTCCCACCCCCTATCCACCGTGGTCGCGGCCTGGGCAAGTGTTCCTGTTGGGTCACTGAGGAACACTTTTCAAGCCCGCTTCGGTGTAGGCAAAGGGGTCATTGGTGCCCCTCGGGGTTTGAACATGTCACGCCTCCCTCCTGCCCTGGTCCTTTCTCAGAGAGAAAGGAAGCGAGCCTTCCAGCATGGTATCCCCATTGCTCAGCAATGATGGCGTGAACTTCGTGGAGCAGATGATCCCCTATTTGCCCACCACTCTTTCTGGCCCTTTATCCAAAGTTTGCGACCACAGGAGTGGTTCTGGACCTGATCCTGAAAAGGCAGTTGAGCGGCTCCACCAGGGATGCAGCCCTCAGACCTCCTCCTGCTGTTTCCTAGGGCCTGTGCCCACACAGAACCGGGACGACTGAGTTGCAGCACCCTAGGTGCCGGGCCTAGCCCTTTAAAGTGACATGTCCATACATGGGCGATTGGGACAGAGGTGGGGCTCTAGCAGGTGCCACTCACCTTCCCCAGGGAATGTCAGACACCACCCTTTCTTATGCCCTGAGCGTCCTTTCCCTGATTGTGTAAAGGATTCTGGACCATATTTGCGGTGTTTGTTATGGATGGAGCCCCTAGCACCCCCAAACCCCATCCTGGGAAGATTCTAATAGTTTCTTCTAGATGTCTGCGTGGGTTGGGGACATGGGGCCTTAGAGGTGTCACCCCCGTGGACTGTCACAGGTATAGATCCTTCAGGCGGACCAGCAGACAAAGATATGAATGGGATTGGGGTGGAGGGGAGGGGAGCGGGAAGGGGCGTTTGGGGCCAGGGTGGAGGGCCAATTTTGGCCAGGAGCCTCACCTTTGGGGTTCTCTCCCTAGGGACTGTCCCCGCGACCATACCTGCTAGTAGAGGACAGAGATTTCCAACCGGGCTCCTGGGTTTTGAGCAGCAGAGGGAGGGACTGGAAAGGAAGGGCCCTAGGGTATACCAATGCCCCCCCCCCCCCAGCCCCAAAGCTAGCCCAGGCTCCCGACCACGTATCCCTCTGCCCTGCTCTCACCCACAGTGCCATCTTCTCGTTCTTGTCCCAGTGGCTGCAGAAATTCCCCCAGGATTTCTCTGGGGCTCCCGGACCTGGCCATTGTGAGGCAGCTACTAGACTATGCCAGGATCCATGTGCCCACTGCAGAGTTGGACTGCCATTCTGGGGGAACCTCCGGGCAATGGAGAAACCCGGGATAAGCTGAAGCCCGAGAAGGAGGAGGAGGATTAGGAGGAGGAGGAGGACCCCGGGGGCAGCGCCTTGTGAGGCAGCAGCTGATTCCAGCCCCGTGTCCCACAGGAGAAGTTTCCTGAAGCTCTGTCGAATGAAGCAGAGGAGGACTCCTGTCAACTCGACCGTCCTGCAGGTAGGAGAGGGGACTGTGCCTTCCCTGGCATGGAGAGGCCATCTTGGGTTAGCCTACCCCATTCTGTGAGCCTTCACGCTGCTCCCTTATCCCAGATGACGGCTCATCCCTTTCTGTGCTCAGATCCTGAGCTACTTGGGGCCTCAACTGCAAAGCTGCCCATGCAAGAGGCCTTGGTGGCGCAGGGGAAACGGAGCCTGGGTTCGGGGGCAGATGCTAAGCCCCAAGATGATGCTGAGCTCCTGGATCCCATGGCTGCGAGATCCCCAGTCTTGCCAGAAGCTGGACCAGTGCAAACTCTGGCTTTAGCATTAGAGGATGCACAGTCCCTTTTGGACTTGGTGGTTGAGCTACTGTTTCTCTCCACTGGGGCACACTTTGGGGCACCTGATACCATGTCCTAGCTGCCCGAGGTGGACAAATAGTTGGTACAATCACCGGCTGGGCTGCACTCAGCGCCTGTTCCCCTTAGAGAAAGGTTCCATTAATTTTGTATGTTTTTAAATTGCTGTTTTTCACTGTTGCGATATTGTTGTTGGTTTCATACTATTATTAAAAAGGTGTTGCTTACTCATCTTAAGTGATGTATTCGGAGATGGGGCCATTCCTGGGCAGTGGTCCTGGCTGAGGCAAGTGGTATGGAGTCTGTTTTTTTCGAGTTTCCTGCGAGTTGGGCATGTGCATCCATCTATAGGAGATGCTGCCAGGTGTGTAGTTGGTGCACAGGGGGTCTACTGGGATATATTGAGCCCCTTAAAAAAGCCCAACAGGACCAGTGCTTGACAGCAGAATTTTGGGGCCATAGCTGGGCCAAGAGCTAGGCTCTGAGGACCAGGACCAGGAACAGTACTAGGACCCAGCTCTGTGGACATTATCCCTGAGGGAAAAAAAAACTATAATTTGAGATACAGAGTACATTTTGGGGGATCATTTAAATACATGATATTTCTACATAGCCATGCCTGTTTTAGAACTCAGTCTTTGGAGCTGGGCATGATGGCACACACCTGTAATCCCAGCACTCAGGGAAGAAGAGACTTGAATTTGAGGCATGCCAGGTCTACAAAGTAAGTCTAGAACAGCCAAGACTGCACAAGGAAATTCTGTCTAAAAAACAAACAAATAAATGAATGAACAAACACAAAAGAGAGCTCACTGTGTGGACCAAGCTGACCATAATCTATTCAATTCTTTGCATCAGAAAAATACCTATCACCAAGTGAAAATGCATTATATCAATAGTAGCCACCGAAAGAATATCAGAATGATCTAATAAACTTCTGTGATTGGATTTGATACACATACAGCAAACTTCAATAACTACTCCATTGTTTCTAATTATAGAACACAACCACAATTGGTGACCTCCTCCATTACATTATAAGTGAACATGGTAAATAATTTACTTCATCCAAGGACATGTTTCTTTTCATGATTAGATTCTTAGGGTGTACAGATATTAGCACGTTTATCCTGTATTATATGTCTTTCTGCTTCTGGGATACCTCACTCAGGGTGATCTTTTATAGATCCCACCATTTGCCTGCCAATTTCATGATTTCCTTACTTTTAAATGCTGAGTAGTGTTCCCTTGTGTAAATGTATCACAATTTCTGTATCCATTCCTCAACTGAGTGGCACCTGGGTTGTTTGCAGCTTCTGGCTGTTACAATTAAACAGCTACAGACATGGTTGAACAAATGTCCTTGTTGTATACTTGATCAAATTTTGGATATATGCTTAGGAGTAGTATAGTTGGATCTTGAGGTAGCACTATTCCTAATTTTCTGAGAAACTGCCAGATTGATTTCCAAAGTGGTTGTACAAGTCTACATCACCACCAGAAGTGGAGGAGTGTTCCCCTTTCCACACATCTTCTCCAGCATGTGTTGTCACTTGAGTTTTTGATCTTATCCATTCTGATAAGTGTAATGTGATATCCCAGGGTCATTTGAATTTGTATTTCCCTGATGACCAAGGAAGAGGGGACAGGAGTTCCACAAGGAGAGCAACAGATGAAAAAATACTGGACACTGGGGTATTTTTTGAGACTGATACTCCAACCAAAGACCATGCATTGAAATAACCTAGAATTTCTTCAATTCCTGTCCAGATATATTCCATGGCAGCTCAGTCTCCAAGTGAGTTCCTAGTAATGGGAACAGGAACTGTCTCTGATATGAACTCAGTGTCTGGCTCTTTGGTCACCTCCCCTTGATTGGGGAGCAGACCACAGAGGAGGACAATGCAGACATTTCTGATGAGATCTGATAGGATAGGGTCAGATGGAAGTGGAGGAGGACCTTCCCTATCAGTGGACTTGGGATCAGAAATGGGAGGAAGTAAGGAGGTTGGGTAAAAGGGGGATGAAGGATGGAGCCACAGCATGGATACAATGTGAATAAACTGTAATTTACAAAAACATAAATTTTTTAAAAGTGAAAAAAAAAAAACAACCTTCAGATACTAGAAGATTTTTGTTTACATACCAGGATGTTGTTTTTTTGAGAGAAAAGAGATTTTCTGTATGGCCTTGACTGACCTGTCATGCTTTCTAGACCAGGCAGGCCTTAAACTAACACAGATCCATTTCTCTCTGCCAGTCATAGTGCTAGTCTTAGAGGCATTTGCCAACAATCCCGGCTTTGAGTTTTTAATTTAATTTAATGTTTTATTTTTGAGACATGATGTCTCAGTGCATCATTGCCAGTCCAGGACTCTCTTTGTAAACCAGGCTGACCTTGAAGTCATAGAGACCTTCCTTCATCTGCCTCTCAAGTGCTGGGACTAAGGATGTGTGTCACCATGCCTCGTAAGACTTTATTATAGCCTAGTCACACTATGTGATTTCAGACATATCTAGCCACACATCTAGACTGTTTTTTTTTAGACAAGGTTTCTCTCTGTAGCCGTGCATGTCCTGGACTTGTTTTGTAGACCAGGGTAACAATGAACTTACACAACAGCATGCTTGTATCTCCTGGAGAGATGGGATTATAGATTTGTGCCACAAAGCCTGGCTCAGATTTTATTTCAATAAGATATATATGATTTAAACATAAATTAGAACATGATTTTTTAAATCATATATACATATATATGATATATACATATATAATTAAAACAATATATATAAATATATAACATATTTATTAAATATATTGGTTTATATTGCTATATTTAGTGAGTATATATTAATTATACATATGATTATTTAGGTATTTTGAGAGGGTTTCTCCTTTTAGCCCTGGCTATCTTGGACTAGATCTGTAGAACATCCTGACCTTGAACTCACAGAGACTGGCCTGCTTCTGCCTGGCAGAGTGCTGGGATTAAAGGCCTATGCCAACACTTAGTATTTAGGCACCTGCTTCTGTCTTCCCTAGCAACCTGTGATGTCATTATGTGTCGACAACCAGGTAGGGCAGGTGTGGTTAGTTTACTCCTTAAAAGAATCTTCCTGCCCACTTTGTCTCTCTCTTGGCCTCTCTTACCCTCTTGCTATTGCCTTCTTGCCCTCCCCCTTTCTCTATTGGGGTACCCCCTCTCTCTCTCTTTTCCCCTATCATGTCCTGCTCTCTCCTTCTCTATCTCTCTTCATTACCATCTGAGAGCCCACCCAGAATGCAAACAACTGTAAAAGTAAAACAGCTGTGACTATTCCCATCCTTGAATTAAAGCCAGAGGCACATAGCTCTCGAACGGTAGGATGAACTGCTCTGAGATAGCCTTGAATTTAAGCCAGAGGAAGATAGCTCTCAAAGGGCAGGATGAACTGCTCTGAGATAGTTTTTTAAAAATAAGGGCAGGGTGAATTGTTTTGAGAAAACTCACAAACGGCCAAAAACTGCAAACAACTAGCTGTAAACTATCTTCATGCTATTCTTGCTGACCAATCAATGTATAGAGCAAAAGTGGCCAGATTTTTAAGTATAAAACCCTGTGCTTTGCATGCTCTGGGTCGTCTCCTGTCTTTAGAGGGGCAACCCTATCACGATTTGAATAAAACTCTTGCTTTTGCATCGAGTTGTGGTCAGTAAGGGTTCCTTGGAAGGGCACAATCCTGAGCTCCTGAGCAGTGAGACTCCAGGTCTTACAACATGGAACTAAAAAGCTTTTGCAATCCATTCCTTAATGATGAAGCACCTTATAAAATAGGAAACATCTTTACCAGCTACGCAACAGACAGGTTTATATGTAGACCATTCAAAGAAGTCATGAAAAGTAAACATGAAGAAACAAACAAACAATCTAGAAAAGATCATCCAGAGTGAGTTATCCCGGAATCAGAAAGACATACATGGTATACACTCACTTTTAAGTGGATGCTAGACCTATAAGATAGGATAAACATACTAAAATATGTACACCTAAAGAAGATAAGCAAGAAAGAGGACCTGGGTTAAGATGATCAATCCTCACTTAGAAAGACAAATGTGATGGACATAGGAGAAAACAAGAAACAGGACAGAAGCCTACTACAGAGGACCTGCGAAAGACTCTACCTAGCAGTGTATCATAGCAGATGCTGAGACTAATAACCAAACCTTGGGCAGAGCACAGGAAATCATATGAAAGAAGGGGGAGTTAGTGTGACCTAGAGAGGACAGGAACTCCAAAAGGACCAAATATATCAGGGCACAGGGGTCTTTTATGAGACTGTTTCTCCAACCAATGACCATGTATGCATATAACCTATCATCCCTGCTCAAATGTAGTCCATGTGAGCTCTGTATCCAAGTGGGTACCATACTAAGTGGAACAGGGACTATTTCAGACATGAACACAATGGCTGGCTCTTGACCTTCCCCCTCCCAAGGGAGAATCAGACTTGCTAGGCCCCAGAGGAGGATATTGCCGCCAGTCCTGATGATACCTGATAAGCTAGGGTCAGTTGGAACAGGAGGAGGCCCTCCCCTAACAGTGGACGTGGAAAGGGGTAGGGAGGAGATGAGGGAAGGGGGTGGGATAGGGAGGGAATGAGGGACTGGGATACAGCTGGGTTACAAAGTTAATAAACTGTATCTAATATTAAAAAATAAAAAAAAAAAAGGGACATATAACAAAGTTCCTAAAGATGAAACACAAAATGCTGACAGTTTTTTGTTTCTTTGAAAACAGGATTTTTTTTTTCTGAATAATTTTGGCTGTCCCAGGCTCTCTTTATAGAACATCCTGTGCTTGAACTCACAGAGATCCACCTACCTTTAACTTCCTGAGTGCTAGGAATGCAGGTGCTCACCATCAGCCCAAGTGCTGACAGTTTATTTTGTTTTAGCATTTTATTTTTGTTCTTGTTTCATGCACTATATCTAGATTGCAGTTTCCTCTTCCTCCACTCCTCCCAGCCACGATCTGCCCAGCTCACCTCTCCTTCATCCACTGCTTTTTTTTTGCTTCATTTTATTTTCAATGAAAAAAAAATGCGATGGCATAGCAAGTTATAATAAGACTAGGAACAATCCCTCACATCAGAGCTGGCCAAAGCAATACATGAGGAAAGAAAGTGTAGCTAAACCAGGAAAAAGAGTCAGAGACACCCCCATTCTCACTGTTGGAAGTCCCTCAGTGACATCAGGATAATAATCATAAGGTGTATGCCAACAACCTAGCTCACAAGACTCATAGAATGTTTATGTTTTTTGTCCTTCAGTCTCTGTTCTCCCCTATGAGCTCAGTTGACTCAGTGGACCATGATCTTGTTGTGTCCTTGATATCTCCGGTTCCTACAATACATATTCCCTCATTTGTGGGTTTCCCCTGGATACATCATTGTGTTTGGTTGTGGGTCTCTGCATCTGCTCCCATCAGATGCCAGGTGATGTCTCTCTGATGACAACTGGGCTAGGCACTCATCTATGATTATAGCAGAGTATCTTTCATTGACATTTTTTGCCTGTCATGTTTACAGATATCGTGTGTCTCTAGGCTATCTTGACTCTGGTTCATGGTAATCCAGGCAGTGTCAGGCTTGGACTTCCTCTCATGGTGTTGGCCTCAATGTGTTTTCTGGAGTATATTTCATATTATTTGTTTGGGGTTTTCCTTCTAGTATTTTCTGTAGGGCTGGATGGCTGCATATATACTGGGTATAGTAATCTGGGTGGCATAGGTGGTCTCTTAGTGTCTGCTTGATATCCACCCAGGCCCTTCTGGCTTTCATATGCACTGCTGAGAATCCTAGTGTGATTCTGATAGGTCTACTTATTACTTTAATGATGTTTTGGTATTAGCAGTGTCATGCATAGAACAGTTAATTTTCATGGTGTCATCCCCATATAAAATAGAATCTCCATAACCTAAGAAAATGAAAAATGAACACAAACTTTAATGTGTGTTGAGGAAATTGAGACAAAGAAGACACTAATTTGAGGTAAAAATAAACTATATATAAATGCTGCAAAAATTAAAATACTTGTAATTCAAATATGATATTTTAGAATGTAACTGCATCAAAAAAGTTAATTCCTAGTCCATCAAAATACCCAAAAAGTTATGTAGCAGTTTGACTTTGCATGATGATGAATATTTTTCTATAACTCCCCATATGTCAATTGCTGTTGTTTAAGTGATTTCTGAATGAATTACATAACATTATTAAAAGCAGAAAATTTGGTAGTTCTAGGTGAAAGATAATTATATGCATAGTTTATTTTCCCTCTAACTCTCTCTTTATAGAAATGGATTTATGAGAATGGTTTACAATCTGTGAGTCAATTAATTCAACAGTGGATGGCTAAAAATGGAAAATCAAGGAATCTATTAGTGGCATAGTCCATTTGGCTAGTTGGCGCAACTCATCTTCAAATACACCGAAATCCTCAAGAAGAAGGTTCTATAGTCAATGAAGAAATAGACTTGCTACCTAAGCAAAAGTGAACAGGAAAAGAGTAAAATATTCCTTCTTCCATGTTCTTGTATAGGTTTCAGTAGAAGATGAGGCAAAGGTGAGTGGTTGGTTTTGCAGTATGAAGATACAGGATTAAAGGTGTGTTTTTCAGCCTTACAGATTCAAAAGAGAAGTAGAGAAGACTACTTCAAATAAGGAAGAGTACTTCACAATTGTGTCCTTAATTTGGGTGTTTTGCTTAATTCCATATGCAGTCAAGTTAAAAACCAAGACTCATGATCATACCTCTTTTCACCTTGAAAGATAATCATATCTCCTCTTTACATTAATTTCCAAATGAAAAGAATAACCTGGTCATAGTAATGCCTAAAAATAATTTAATGACACAGAGTACAATAGCAGACAAATTACATATTTATCCTGATCATAATTGAAGCTAACATTATATAACTGTCCTTCAAATACCGTCCAGGTTAGAAACAACAAACTCCAGGTTAGAAACAACTCTCCACCGCCGCTGGGCCACTCCACAACACCTCCCTTGTAGGGCAACCCACATTAAGCACAAGGATTCACCTCCCACCTGCTACATGTGTGCAGGGTCCCTAGGCCCAGACCAAGCATGCTCCTTATTTGATGGCTCAGTCTCTGCAAGCCCCCTGGGGGCTGAGTCAGCTGTTTCTGTTGGTCTTCTTGTGAGGTTCCTCGCACCTCGATGGCCTTCATCTTTTCCCCAAAACTTACTCAGGATCCCTAGAGCTCTGCACCTTTCTTAGGTGCAAGTCTGAGCATCTGTCCAAGCTCATTTCTGGCTGGAGTCTCTGAGACAATGGTCAGGTTAGGGTCCAGGCAATGGGGTTTTACAGTCCCAATTCTGGGCGTTCTCAATGCGGTCAAATATCGTCCAACAGAGCCTGATATTCTTCTTCTGTGAGAGGAGCCTCAAGTGTTGGTTCGATCTGTTCCCATGGTACATCTGGGTCCAGAGCGGCTGGTCCCTGTTCCTCTTCCACTGTTCTCACCTGTTGCTCCAGGAAGAGCTGGACAGGGCAGGAGTCGCTGGATTCTGGGTAGGCCTCTGTGAAGAAGGTGAGCTCGGGTCTTGACATCAATGCTTCTGCACACTGGCCTCCTGCAGAACCCGATGTCAACAAGCTGTCCTGGGAAGCCTCCTCCTCAATGCAACACGATGCTCCAGGAGCCATTTCCGGGCCAGGAGAGGCAGGCAGGTCCTCACCTTTAGCTGTGCTCCCTCCAGCATGGCCTTTCTGCCTGGCCTTTCTGTTCTGGAACCATATGTGGACGGTGTCCTCAGGCAAACCTGTGCTCAGTGCCAGTTGCACCCTCGTGGCATAGTCTGGAGATGGAGAGATCTCAAAAGCTTGCACTAGCATGCTGATCTGTGCTGGACTAAGCCGCGTTCGAGGCCTTCTCCGTTCTGAGGGCGGGCCTCTTGCTTGTTGTACCCTGGCGACAAGCTTTTCAGGAGGCTGTTGGGAGGCTTCATGGCTGGAGCCTGCGGTGGTCTGCTTTGAGGTCTTCCTCGACATGCCAGTTCTAGTTCTGCGGTTTTGAAACCACATGCGGATGGAGGACTCTGGAACTCCGAATTCCCTGGCCAGTTCCTGCCTGGTCCTGAAGCTCGGGTAAGGTGTCTTGGCGAAAACTGAGAGCAAGACCTCCTTCTGCTTGGCCTGCCAAACAGTCTTTTGACGCCGGGATGTCTTTGCCGTGCTGCAGCCACCCACATCTGCCTGATCTTCCATCCTGCCGAGGACACTTTGACAGGAGTTCTTCCTCTCCAGTGTGTACTGAGAACAACACCCAGGAAAGTGCAGACTATGGCAAATGCGTAAAGGGGTCCGCTGCTCACGCTTAAATACCGACCTGAGGCCCCACCCACTCCCTCGAGGCCTCCAATTATAGGCCAAACCGTGGAACACTCTTCTGCTTCCAAACTGTGAAACCCTTCCTTCCTCCTGCGAATTTTCCCATATCCCACCCTAAAGCAGCCTTTCCAGAAACAGTTGACCTTGCGTTCTACCCAAATTCCACTGCTTAGCTCACAGTACGCACCTGTGTTGGAACACAAGGAGTTTGAGGGGAGAGTCTAAGGCACGGCTTCTGATGATCAGGCAAGGAGAAGAGGCATAAGCCAGGAGCAGTCTTTGCCTACTTTAACAAGGTCATTCATTCAGCTCTGGCTGATGCTCAAGGAGGAACGTGGCTAGAACAGATCTTGCACTCTGCGTGTGCCGTCTGCCTTAAGTTCCTTTCAGCTCCAGTCTCCCGGTGTATGATTTCAACAATCTAAATATGGTTAGGACCCTGCAAGTCTAAGCATTTGGGCAAGAGTAGACTCATCCTCCAGAAAGACTCCTGGAATTATTTCTGAATTTCTCCTTCAGTGGCAGGCCACAGAATGTGTCAAGTTCCCTCTTGGTTCCTCTGGTTCCACCTATTTAATCCACCATACACTTTGTCCAACTGGAGATATTTTACAGATTCCTAGAAACTGTATGAATCTTCAGAAGCACACATTGTGGATCCCAAGACTTTTGGGAGAGGATACTGAAGTCATTTCCTTCATTTCAAGAAACAACATTTGTTGCTGCCATTAATTTGGATCTCTGATCATTAGGCAGTGTTTTCCAGAACACACAATTTCCGGTACTGCCAAATGTGCCTTTTGTTCTTCAGGGTGTGGCTTTGCCCTAGATGGAGGAGAACAGTAACAGCTGAGCAGTTCTAACCCTGCCTTATTTTTGCATCTCATGTTTTACATGTGCCATAATTTTAACTTTTTCCTTGCAGTCCCCATCAACAGTAACTGGGTGTACAATAGATACTGTAGAAATTATTCTGCTTCTTCCAGAGATCCGCTTTACCATCCCTGAATACACAGGTCCATAAACATCTCTATTTCCATTGTGACATACAACTCTTGCTGATAGGGTCAGAGGTTTATCTGCAGCCAGATGCAAAGCTGCACTGCTGCATGCAGTGGTGTGTATCAAGTCTAAAATGCTCAGTTGATATTTTCCTACCTGCCTAGTACCTCATGGCTGCCTGATGGGAGACAGCTCGTATTGTTGCATGAAGGGTCTAACCCTGACAGGCCCCTCTGTTGGTTTCCTGATGGCAAGAGGTTAGCCTGTAGATCCCTCTCGGAGCAGTCATCCCTAGACCTGTGCTTTCCCTTGCCACAGCTTCCATGAAACCCGGGGAACCTTTGCATTCCCTTGGAGCCAAAATCTGCTTGTTCCCTTCTGTGAGTAAAGGCACAACTTGCCTCTGTGTTAACACACCTCCTATTTTGCATTCTAGAGATTTTAACCTCACAGTTCTTTGGTAAATTCCTGGATTCACCCCAAATAGCACACCGGGTGTTTTGAGAACTGGGAACTCTAGCTGTAGCTAGTCCTGTGTGGCAGCATGATGCTCTTGAGAGCCAATAGCAGTTGTCTCTCTTAATCATTCATCTCTTGGGGCCTCTCCTCCTTTTCATGCTCTAAATGCTCTCGTACATGTGGTATTTGCAGTATCATGTGCCAATAATTGCATCAGTGCTTATCTGGTATCAGTCTGGTACTGCCCTCTTTAGAGCTGAACCCAATCTCTGTATGAAGTTGGTGAACAGTCTTCTCCAGGGCCTTGAATTACCTTACTGAATGAGGCGGTTGTTTTGCACAGGCTCCTAAACAGATCCCTGCACCCTTAACACTGCAACATGACATTATTCAGTGATTTCATCATCAGAACAAATGAGGGGCCACCTGGGAATGAGAAAAACAACTGTGATTATTTGAATTGAAGCCACGTGCTGATAGCTCTTGAAGGGCAGGGTGAACTGTTCTGAGAAACAACCAGCTGTAAAGTATAGAGCAAAAGTGATCTGATTTTCAGGCATAAAAACACTGTGCTTTGCATGTTCAGGCTCATGTCCTGTCTTTGGAGGTGCGACCTATCTCGACAGCAATAAAACCTTTTGCTATTGCATTGAGTTGTGGTCTGTGAGTGTTCCTGTGAAGGGCACAATCCTGAGCTCCTGAGTAGTGAGACTCCAGGTCTTACATTTTGGTGCGTTGCCCGGAAAACAGCATGCCCTTCCTTAACCCTCAACAGACTGGGCTCAGAGGTCGAGCTCGGAACAGGTTAGTCTGATTTCTGGTATACCACTGTTTCTCTTTAGTCACCTATCTGGACCTTTTTGGTCATCTGCTCAGTCACTGGGATCGACATATTTGTCAGAATATTGATTGACTGGGAACTGGAGGACATTCCGGATTCCATTTGTGGAGGCTAGGTCTGGGATGGTCTTCCTCCCATCCGTTTCTCTTCAGAGACAGCTGCTGTGAGGCAGCCTCTCAATCAGAATTCTGTGGTACCACCCATAAGGGTGTCCTTGTCAAATTGCCTGTCTTGTTCTTTTTGTCTCTATCATTGTTGCTTCTTTGACTTTCTTGATGGATGACTTTATTATAGGACAGGCTGTGACTATCATGTCTTGGAGGTGAGATACAAGGCACATCTTTCTTTGAATATGTCCTATTCTCACACCAGCCCACGTGGGATGATTGCCAGCAACTCTTGCAGGCCCTTTTGACTAGTGAGGAAGGAGACGGGTCCTCCTTTAGGGAAGAAAGACTGTGCCAGGAAAGGACAGGAGGCCTTCCATCCTCCCTAATGAGATTGATGATGGCTTTCCCCTCACCCACCCCAACTGGGATTACAACGTATCCGGAGGTAGGGAATGCCTGCAGGTCTACCGCCAGACTCTAATATCATGTGTCCATGGGGCCGCTCAAAAGCCCACCAATTTGATGAAGGTAAGAGAGATGGTTCAGTAGCCAGATGAATCTCCCACAGCCTTTCTTCAATGGCTGATGGAGGCATATAGCTGGTTTACACCTTATGACCCTACCTCAGATGAGCATAAGGCAATGGTGACTATAATCTTTATAGACCAGTCAGCCACAGATATTTGTAGAAAACTCCAGAAAATAGAGGGTTTACAGGAAAAGTCGTTAAAGGATTTAGTGCAGGTAGCAGAAAAGGTTTTTTACAGCCGGGAGATGAAAGAAGAGAAAGAGGAAAGAAAGCAAAAAGAGCAGGAAGTGAGAGAAAGAGAAAGGATAAGAGGCAAGACAGAAAGTTGACTAAGATCCTGGCCACCACAGTGCAGTCATAATGATAGGGAGAGAGTTCCTGGAAATCAGAGGGGCCCTCTGTCTAAGGATCAGTGTGCCTATTGCAAGGAGAAAGGACACTGGATCCAGGATTGTCCCAAAAGGAAGATGAAGCCCTACACCTAGACCTGGTGCACCTCCAGGCCACCAATCCCCAGGTAACTCATCTCCAATATGTGGATGATATACTATTAGCAGCAGATTGTAAAGAAAGTTGTTTTGATGCCACCGACCAGCTGTTGCAAGAGATGGGTGAGCTCAGCTACAGCGAAAAACTCCCATCCTGCAGGTCAGTTATCTGGGATATATATTAAAAGAGGGAAAGAGATGGCCTTCGGAGGCTAGAAAAGAGACTGTATTTCATATTCCCCCTTCAGGGACTACTGAACAGCTGAGGGAAATTTTCAGTACAGCAGGGTTTTGCTGGCTGTGGATTCCGGGATTTGCCAAGATGGCAGCCCTTCTGCATGCCCTTACAAAGGGCAATGACTCTTTCATCTGGGGACAGGATGAACAATCTGCATTTGATAATATCAAACAAGCCTTAACAAATTGGCTCCAGCTTTGGGACTCCCTGATGTAACCAAACCCTTCCATCTCTATGTGGCTGAGAATCAGGGAATGGTCAATGGGGTGCTAACACAGAAAATTGGACCCTGGAAGAGACCGGTATAGATAAACCTAAAATCTGCCTATCTATCCAAAAAACAATCCTCACTTGATTCAGTAGTGGCAAGATGGCCAACCTGGCTGGCAATAATAGAAGCAGTGGCGGCACTAGTATAACATGCAGACAAACTGACTCTGGGACAGGACCTCACCATCTGTGCTCCTCATGCCCTTGAGAGTGTCATAAGGCAGCCACCTGATTGATGGATCATGAATGTCCACATGACACAATGCCAGGCCTTGCTCTTGAATAATGATAGAGTCATCTTTACTCTGGCTACAAGGCTAAACCCAGCCACCATATTGCAGGATCCAGAAATCCAGCCCCTGGAGCATGATTGTTTGCAGGTTCTAGCAGAGGAACAGGGATTGCAAAAGGAATTGAAAGATCAGCCTCTGCCCAATGCCGAGGTAACATACTGTATGGATGGGATCAGTTTTTTGAGAACAGGAAGGGAAAGGCAGGGGCAGCTGTAGTAGATGGACATAAGGTAATATGGGCCCAGGCGTTGCCAGAGGGCACATCTGTTCAGCGAGCTGAATTGATTGCTTTAACCTAGGCATTAGCTCTGGAAAAGGGCAAAAAGATAAACATCTACACTGATAGTGGGTTTGCCTTACCAACAGCCCATGAGCATTGGGCCATCTATCAGCAGAGAGGCCTGCTAACATCAGCCAGTAAAGAGATAAAAAATAATAACAAGATTTTGGCTTTGCTCAATGCCTAGTTGCTGCTGGACAAGGTAAGCATTATTCATTGCCCAGGACATCAGAAGGGGACTTCCAGGGCAGCAAAGGGAATAATGTGGCTGATCAGGAGGCTAAAGCAGCTGCTAGAGGAAACTCTGTCCCAGTGGTACTAACTGCTGAACTGCCCAGAGAAGAATGACTAAACTACTCAGAAAGTGACTTAAAGTTAATGTGGCAAAAAAAAAAGGGAATATTTGACACTGACTTGGGGCATGGATAAACTCAAAGGTAAGATCATTCTACCCCAGGAAGATGCTGAGAGATTAATAACTCAAATGTATAAATGGACTCACTTGAGGGCAAAGAAATTGGCTGAAGTTGCCCGCCAATCCCAGTACTGAATACTAAACCTCACCACCTTGACTGAGTGAGTGACTAGGCGTGTGAACCTTGCCAGTGTGTAAACATAGGTGAGAGTTTCCAGAGCCCAGGGAAGCCGCTGAGAGGAACTGTGGCAGACTTTTTGGAGTTAATGGCAAATTTGGTGTTAATGGCATCTGAGCAGTGTAACCCTGCCTCTTAACTTTGGCTATTTTCAAAAGTCCAGTTTCTTATAAACTGACCTTGGTGGTCCTACAGCAGACTGCTCTGACCCTGAGAAACTGTGTGCAACCATAGTTACCAGACAAAAGGCTCTGTGTAACCTTGAGTGAGCTCTCCCATGTTTTGACCAAGTAAAGCTCCTACATGAGAAACTGCTTGTACTTTTTGCCTACTTGTTAACCTGACGTCCATTAAATCGACACCTGGATCAGCATGTAGACTTGGTGTCCTTCTCTGTGTCACCCTGTCTCTCTCTCTCTCCCAGCCCTCTCTCAGGTGGTATTCAGGTGACACTGCTGGCCAGTGACAAGGAACTAGACCTGGAATGCATTGGGAAGTGGATTTCACTGAAAGTAAACCATCCAGGTACAGCAATAAATATCTCCTGGTTTTTTAGACACTTTCTCAGGATGGGTGGAAGCTTTTCCCACAAAGAAAAAAACCTCCCTGATCATGGCCAAAAAATTCTGGAAGACATTTTTTCCTTGGTTTGGTATTCCAAAGGTAATTGGGTCAGACAATGGACCAACCTTTGTTGTTCAGGTAAGCCAGGAGGTGGCCAGGTTTCTGGGGCTTGATTGGAAGTTACATTGTGCTTATAGACCTCAAAGTTCAGGACAGGTAGAGAGAATGAATAGAACTCTCAAAGAGACTCTCACCAAATTGACCATGGAGACTGATGGTGACTGGGTTGTGATCCTTCCCTTGGCCCACTTTAGGGTCAGAAATACTCTCTCCATACTAGGCTTAACTCCCTTTGAACTACTATATGGGTTCCTGTTCCCTGACTCTTCTTGGGGACCCCTTGACATAACTAGTGGTAACTCTGACTTGTTGTCCAGGCTGAAAGGACTGCAACTTATTCAGAAAGAGATTTGGAGCAAGGTTGGCAGTGCATATGTGCCAGGGTCCTTTTAGGTGCCCCATCAGTTCCAGGTTGAAGATCTGGTATATGTGCAGTGACATGGCAGCCAGAATCTGGAACCTTGGTGGAAGGGTCCTTATTACATCCTCCTCACCACACCAACTGCAGTCAAAGTAGAGGGCATCACAGCTTGAATCCACATGTCACATGTTAAGCATGCATTTCATCAACCTGCAACACCTGGAAAGTCCAAGCCTCCAACTACCCTGTGAAATTGAAACTCATCAGGGACAAGAATATCAACCTCTCTATGAGGTTGATCCACAATTTTAAGGTTAAAATTGAGTTAAAAAAGGAGGGGGTGAGGACCACCTGGGAAAGAAAAACACCTGTGATTATTTGAATTGAAGTCAGGTGTAGTTAACTCTTGAAGGAAAGGGGCAACTGTTCTGAGAACAACTATCTACAACCACCTGTAAACTATCTACAAGCAGCTGTATACTATCTAAAACCAGGTGTAAACTATCTTCATGCTATTCTTGCTGACCAATCAATATATAGAGCAAAAGTGGTTTGAATTTCAGGTGTAAAACCCTGTGCTTTGCATATTCAGGGTCATCTTCTGTCTTTGGAGGGGGGACCCTATCGCAATTGGAATAAAACTCTTGCTTTTGCATCGAGTTGTGGTCTCTCAGTGTTCCTGGGAAGGGCACAATCCTGAGCTCTTGAGCAGTGAGACTCCAGGTCTTACAACATGAAACTAAAATGCTTTTGCAATCCATTCTTTAGGTGGTGAAACAGATTATAAAATGGGAAACCTCTTTACCAGCTATACAACAGACAGGTTTAATTCTAGACCATTCAAAGAAGTCATAAAATGTAAACATGAACAAACAAACAATCCAGAAAAGATAATCCTCAGTGAGGTGTCCCAGAAGCAGAAAGACATACATGGTATACAATCACTTTTAAGTGGATGCTAAACCTATAAGATAGGATAAACATACTAAAATCTGTACACCTAAAGAAGATAAATGAGAAAGAAGACCTGGGTTAAGATGATCAATCCTCACTTAGAAAGACCAATGGGATGGATATAGGCAAAAACAAGAAACAGGACAGAAGCTTGCCCCAGAGGACCTATTAAAGACTCTCCCTAGCAGTATATCAAAGCAGATGCTGAGACTCATAACCAAACCTTGGGCAGAGCACAGGGAATCATATGAAAGAAGGAGGAGTTAGTGTGACCTGGAGAGGACAGGAACTCTACAAGGACCAAATATATCAGAGCACATGGGTCTTTTATAAGACTGTTTCTCCAACCAAGGACCATGTATGCCTATAACCTAGCACCCTTGGTAAACCCCTGACACCTTATTGCCAGATTCAGAAATCCAGCCCCTGGAGCATGATTGTTTGCAGGTTCTAGCAGAAGAACAGGGATGGCTAAAGGACATGAAAGATCAGCCTCTGCCCTACTGTGTGATGACATACTATATGGATGGGAGCAGTTTTGGGAGAATGGGTAGAAAAAGGCAATGGCAGCAGTAGTAGATGGACATAAGGTAATATGGGTCCAGGCATTGCTGGAGGGCACTTCTGCTCAGCGAGCTGAATTGATTGCTTTAACCCAGGCATTAACTCTGGGAAAGGATAAAGAGAAACATCTACTCTGATAGTCAGTACACCTTCAAACAGCCCATGTGCAAGAGACCATCTATCAGCAGAGAGGCCTGCTAACATCAGCCAGTAATGAGATAAAAATAAAACGAATTCTGACTTTGTTCAACGCCTTGTTGCTGCCCTACAAGGTAAGCATTATTCATTGCCAGGGACAGCAGAAGGGAACTTCTGAGGCAACAAAGGGGAATAACATGGCCGATCAGGAGGCTAAAGTAGCTGCTAGAGGAAACTCTGTCCCAGTGTTACTAACCGCTGAACTGCCCAGAGAAGAATGACTAAACTACTCAGAAAGTGACTTAAAGTTAATACGGCAGAAAAAAGGGGATATTTGACAACGACATGGGGACATGGATTGACTCTAAAGGTAAGATCATTCTACCACAGGAAGACACTGAGAGATTAATTACTCAGATGCATAAGTGGACTCACTTGAGGGCAAAGAAATTGGCTGAAGTTGCCCGCCAATCCAAGTACTGAACACTAAACCTCACCACCCTGACTCAGAGTGACTAGGGCATGTGAACCTTGCCAGAGGATAAACATAGGTCAGAGTTCCAGAGCACAGGGAAGTGGCTGAGAGGAACTGTGGCAGCCTTTTTGGAGTTAATGGCAAATTTTTGAGTTAATGGCATCTGAGCAGGGAATCCAGCCCATTGGCTTTGGCTATTTTCCAAAGTCCAGTTTCTTATAAACTGACCTTGGTGGTCCCACAGCAGACTGCTCTGACCCTGAGAAACTGTGTGTGCAACCATAGTAACCAGACAAAAGGCTCTGTGTAACCTTGAGTGAGCTCTCCTATGTTCTGACCAAGTAAAGCTCCTACATGAGAAACTGCTTGTACTTTTCTGCCTACTTAAGTGTTAACCTGAAGTCCATTAAATCGACACCTGGATCAGCATGTAGACTTGGTGTCCTTCTCTTTGTCACCCTGTCTCTCTCTCTCTCCAAGCCCTCTCTCAGGTGGTATTCAGGTGACACTGCTGGCCAGTGACAAGGAACTAGACCTGGAATTGGGAAGTAGATTTCAGTGAAAGTAAACCATCCAGGTACAGCAATAAATATCTCCTGGTTTTTTAGACACTTTCTCAGGATGGGTGGAAGCTTTTTACAAAAAAAAAACCTCCTGCACATGGCCAAGAATATTCTGGAAGACATTTTTCCTTGGTTTGGTATTCCAAAGGTAATTGGTCAGACAATGGACCAACCTTTGTTGTTCAGGTAAGCCAGAGGCGGTCAGGTTTCTAGGGCTTGATTGATTACATTGTGCTTATAGAATTCAAAGTTCAGGACAGGTAGAGAGAATGAATAGAACTCTCAAAGAGACTCTCACCAAATTGACCATGGAGACTGATGGTGACTAGGCAGTGATCCATCCCTTGGTCCTCTTTAGCATCAGAAATACTCCCTCCATACTAGGCTTAACTCCCTTCGAACTACTATATGGTTTTCCTGCTCCCTGACTCTTCTTGAGGAGCCCCTGACAGAACTAGTGATAACTCTGACTTGTTGTCCAGGATGAAAGGACTGCAACTTATTCAGAAAGAGATTTGGACCAAGGTTGGTATTGCATATTCGCCAGGTCCTGGAGGTGCCCCATCATTTCCAGGTTGA
>JAEOAE010000292.1:0-60885 GCA_036365155.1 Meriones psammophilus | reverse complement strand
GAAGTTAGAGCACTTAAGAACCCTCTTCCCAACGAAAGGATCCCAGAATACTGAAAACCGCATAAAACGAAAATGACTCCAGAGCACTTAAAACCCGCTAAACGTAAATCACTCCACAGCAATTAAAAAAAACTCCAACGAAATTACTCCAGATCACTTAAAAACCCACTTCCAACGAAAGGATACCAGAACACTTACAAACCCGCTTTCAAACTAAAATGACTCAGAGCACTTAAAAACCCACTTCCAATAATTTGAATCCAGTGCACTTAAAAACCCACTTCCAACGAAGGGACACCAGAACACTTAAAAACTCGCTTTAACGCAATGACTCCAGAGCACTTAAAACCCGCACCAACTAAAGGATTCTAGAACAGTTAATAATCTGCCTCCAATGAAATGAGTCCAG
Source organism: Meriones psammophilus (assembly GCA_036365155.1). Lineage (NCBI taxonomy): Eukaryota > Metazoa > Chordata > Mammalia > Rodentia > Muridae > Meriones > Meriones psammophilus. Next base: position 60,476 of record JAEOAE010000292.1, on the reverse strand, counting down.
AGCACTTAAAGAACCGCTTCCAACGTAAAGGACAGGAGAATACTTAAAACGCTGCCTAACGAAATCACTCCAGAGCACTTAAAACGCTCTTCAAAGAAATGACTCAGGGCACTCTAAAACCCGCTTCAACGAAATGACCCCAGAGCACTTAAATACCCGCTTCCAAAGAAATGACTCAGAGCACTCAAAACCCGCTTCCAACAAAATGACTCCAGAGCAATCAAAAACCCGCTTCAAAGAAATGACTCAGAGAACTTAAAAACCGCCTAAAGAAATTACTCCAGAGCACTGAAAAACCCACTTCCAACGAAATGACTCCAGAGCATTTAAAACCTGCTTCCAACGAAACGACCCTAGAGCACTTCAACCCTGCTTCCAATGAATGGACACCAGAACATTTAAAACCTGCTTCAATCAAAATTACTCAGGAGCACTTAAAAATCCCCTTCCAATGAAATGAATCCACAGCATGTAAAACCCGCCTAAAAAATGACTCCAGAGCACTTAAAATACCGCCTAACGAAATGACTCAGAGCACTCTAAAACCCGCCTAACGAAATGACTCCAGAGCACTTAAAAAAAACCTAACGAATGACTCCAGAGCACTCTAAAACCCACTTCCAACAAAGGACACCAGATCTCTTAAAAATCCGCTTCCATCGAAATGATTCCAGAGCACTAAAACCTTCTTCCAAGGAAATGACTCCAGAGCACTTTAAAAACCCACTTCCAATAATATGACCCCAGAGCACTTTAAAACCCACTTCCAACTAAGGGACACCGCAACACTTAAAAACTCGCTTCCAACAAAATGACTCCAGAGCACTTAAAAACACGCCCAACAAAATGACTCCAGAGCAATTAAAACCCACTTCCAACGAAAGGATACCAGAACACATTCACACCGCTTCAAAATAATGACCTCAGTGCACATAAAAATTCTTTTCCAACGGAATGAATCCAGAGTAATTTACATGCCCACTTCCAACATAATGAGTCCAGAGCACTTACAAAACCCGCTCCAACGAAATGACTGTAGAGCACTAAAACCCGCTTTACAACTGAATGACTCAGAGCACTTAAAAACCCACTTCCAACGAAAGGATACCAGAACACTTAAAAACCCACTTCCAACGAAAGGACACCAGAACACATAAATACTAGCTTCCAAACTAAATGACTTTAGAGCACTTAACAACCCGCTTAAAACGAAAGCATCTCAGAACACTTAAAACACGCTTACAACTAAATGATTTCAGAGCACTTAAAACCCACTTCAACCAAAGGATACCAGAACACTTACAAACCCGCCTTCCAATGAAATGACTCCAGAGCACTTAAAACCTTGCTTCCAAAGAAATGACTCCAAAGCACTTAAAAACCGCTACCAACGAAAGGATACTAGAACACTTAATAATCCACCTCAATGAAATGACTCAGAGCACTTAAAAACCGCTTCCAACGAAATTACTCACAGCACTCTGAAACCCGCTTCCAATGAAATGATTCCAGATCAGTTAAAATCCTGCTTCCAAAGAAATGAACCGAGCACTTAAAACGCCCCCAACTAAAGGACAGAAGAAGACTTTAAAAAGTGCTTCCAACGAAATGACTCCCAGAGCACTTATAAACGAGCTTCCAAATAAATGATTCCAGAGCATTGTAAACCCCTTCCAACGAAATGACTCAGATCACTTAAAAACACGCTTAACGAAATGATTCCAGAGCACTCTAAAACCCGCTTCAACTGTCGACTCCAGAGCACTTAAAACCCGCCTAAATCGAAATGATCCCAGAGCACTTAAAACCCGCTTCAACGAAATGACTCCAGAGCATTCAACAACCCGCTTCCAACAAAATGACTCCAGAGCACTCAAAAACCCGCTTCCAACTAAATGACTCCAGAGCACTGAAAAAGCCACTTCCAGTGAAATGACTCTAGAGCACTTAAAAAAAGGCTTCCAATTAAATGACCACAGAGCACGTAAAACCAAAACACAAAGAAGTGGCCTCAGAGCACATAAGAACCCGCTTGCAACGAAATGACACCAGAGCACTTAAAAACCCGCTTTTACAAAATGACTAAATGACTCAGAGCACATAAAAAACTGCTTCCAACGAAATGACTACAGAGCATTTAAAAACCTACTTCAAACGAAACGACCCTAGAGCACTTCAACAACGCTTCCAAAGAATGGACACCAGAATATTTAAAAACCTGCTTCAAATAAAATTACTCAGGAGCACTTGAAAACTCCTTCAAACCAAATGAATCCACAGCACGAAAAACCAGCTCCAACGAAATGACTCCAGAGCACTCTAAAAATGCTTCCAACAAAATGGCCCCAGAGCACTTAAAAACTTCTTCCAAAGAAATGACTCAGAGCACTCAAAACCCGCTTCAACAAAATGAGTCCACAGCAATCAAAAACCCGCTTCAACTAAATGACTCCAGAGCACTTAAAAAACCGCTTCAATGAAATGACCTCAGAGCACATAAAAACCGCTTCAACGAAATGACTCCAGAGCATTTAAAAACCTACTTCAACGAAACAACCCTAGAGCACTTAAACCCCGCTAACGAATGGACACCAGAATGTTTAAAAACCTGCTTCAAACAAAATTACTCAGGAGCACTTAAAAACCCCTTCCAACGAAATGAATCCACAGCACGAAAAACCCGCTTCCAATGAAATGACTCCAGAGCACTTAAAATACCGCTTTAAAAATGAAATGACTCCAGAACACTTAAAAAACCCACTTCCAACGAAAGGATACCAGAACACTTAAAAACCCACTTCCAACGAAAGGACACCAGAACACATAAATACTAGCTTCCAACGAAATGACTTTAGAGCACTTAACAACCCGCTTAAAACGAAAGCATCTCAGAACACTTAAAAACACGCTTACAACTAAATGATTCCAGAGCACTTAAAAACCCACTTCCAACCAAAGGATACCAGAACACTTACAAACCTGCTTCCAATGAAATGACTCCAGAGCACTTAAAACCTTGCTTCCAAAGAAATGACTCCAAAGCACTTAAAAACCCACTTCCAACGAAAGGATACTAGAACACTTAATAATCCGCCTCCAACGAAATGACTCCAGAGCACTTAAAAAACCGCTTCCAACGAAATTATTCCACAGCACTCTGAAACCCGCTTCCAATGAAATGATTCCAGATCAGTTAAAATCCTGCTTCCAAAGAAATGAACCGGAGCACTTAAAAACGCGCCTCCAACGAAAGGACAGAAGAATACTTAAAAAAGTGCTTCCAACGAAATGACTCCAGAGCACTTAAAAACGAGCTTCCAAATAAATGATTCCAGAGCATTCTAAAAACCCTTCCAACGAAATGACTCAGAGATCACTTAAAAACACGCTTCTAACGAAATGATTCCAGAGCACTCTAAAACCCGCTACAACGAAATGACCCCAGAGCACTTTAAACCCACTTCCAACGAAGGGACACCGCAACACTTAAAAACTCGCTTCCAACAAAATGACTCCAGAGCACTTAAAACACGCTTCCAACAAAATGACTCCAGAGCACTTAAAATACCGCAGAAAATAAATGACTCCAGAGCACTTAAAAACCCTCTTCCAACGAAATGACTTCAGAGCACTTAAAAAATCCGCTTCAACGAATTTACTCAGAGCACTTAAAAACCCTTCCAACTAAATGACCCCAGAGCACTCTAAAACCGGCTTCCAACAAAAGGACAACAGATCACTTAAAAATTCGCCTGCGAAATGATTCCAGAGCACTAAAAACCTTCTTCCATGGAAATGACTCCAGAGCACTTAAAACCCACTTCCAATAATATGACCCCAGAGCACTTAAAACCCACTTCCAAACGAAAGGATACAGAACACTTACAAACCCGCTTCAAACGAAATGACTCCTGAGCACTTAAAACCTGCTTCCAAAGAAAGGACATCAGAACACTTAAAACCCAGCATCCAGTGAAATGACTCCAGAGCACTTAAAACCTTGCTTCCAAAGAAATGACTCCAGAGCACGTAAAAACCTGCTTCAAACGAAATGACTCCAGAGCACTTAAAAACCCGGTTCCAACGAAAGGATACTAGAACACTTAATAATCTGCATCCAATGAAATGACTCAGAGCACTTAAAAAGCTTCTTCAAAAGAAATGAACCTGAGCACTTAAAACCCGCTTCCAATGAAAGGACAGGAGAATACTTAAAAACCGCTTCCAAATGAAATGACCCCAGAGCACTTAAAACCCACTTCCAACGAAAGGACACCAGAACACTTAAAAACCTGGTTCCAAACAAATAACTCCAGAGCACTTAAAATCACGCTTCCAACAAAATGACTCCAGAGCACTTAAAAACCCGCTTCCAATGAAAGGATACCAGAACACTTAAAACCCGCTTCAAAAAAATGACCTCAGTGCACATAAAAACCTTGTCCAATGAAATGAATCCAGAGTACTGACATCCTCACTTCCAACGAAATGACTCAGAGCACTTACAAACCCGCCTAAACAAAATGACTCCAGAGCACTAAAAAAACCCGCTCCAAAGAAATGACTCCAGAGCACTTAAAACCTGCTTCCAAATCGAAAGGATCGCAGAATACTGAAAACACGCTTTAAAACGAAATGACTCCAGAGCACTTAAAAACCCACTTCCAACAAAAGGATACCAGAACACTTACAAACCCGCCTAAACGAAATGACTCCTGACACTTAAAACCCGCTTCAAAGAAAGGACATCAGAACACTTAAAAACCAGCATCCTGTGAAATGACTCCAGAGCACTTAAAACCTTGCTTCCAAAGAAATGACTCAGAGCACGTAAAACCTGCTTCCAACGAAAGGATACCAGAACACTTAAAAAACCTCTTCCAACAAAAGGACACCAGACCACATAAATACTAGCTTCCAACGAAATGACTTTAGAGCACTTAACAACCAGGTTAAAATGAAAGCATCCCAGAACACTTAAATACCAGCTTACAACTAAATGACTCCAGACCACTTAAAAACCCACTTCCAAAGAAAGAATACCAGAATACTTACAAACCCGCTTCCAATGAAATGACTCCAGAGCACTTAAAAACCCCCTTCCAAAGAAAGGACACCAGAACACTTAAAATCATGCTTCCAACAAAATGACTCCAGAGCACTTAAAAACCCGCTTCCAACGAAGGACACCAGAACACTTAAAACCTTGCTTCCAAAGAAATGACTCCAGAGCACGTAAAAAGCCGCTTCCACGAAATGACTCCAGAGCACTTAAAAACCCGCACAACGAAAGGATACTAGAACACTTAGTAATCTGCCTCCAATGAAATGACTCAGAGCACTTAAAATACCGCCCAACTAAATGAACCCTGAGCACTTAAAAACCCGCTTTGAACGAAAAAGACAGGAGAATACTTAAAAACGCTGCTTCCCAAATGACTCAGAGCACTTAAAAACGCCGCCTAAATAAATGACTCAGGGCACTCTAAACCCGCCTAACGAAATGGCCCCAGAGCACTTAAAAACCCACTTCTAAAAAAATGACTCAGAGGACTCAAAAACCCGCTTCCAACAAAATGACTCCAGAGCAATCAAAACCCGCTTCAAAGAAATGACTCCAGAGAACTTAAAAACCGCTCAACGAAAATGACTCAGAGAACTGAAAAACCCACTTTCAACGAAATGACTCCAGAGCACTTAAAAACTGCTTCAAATGAAATGACCACAGAGCACTTAAAACACGCTGTACGAAATGACCCCAGAACACTTAAAAACCCGCTTCCAATGAAATAACCTCAGAGCACATAAAACCCGCTTCCAATGAAATGACTCCAGAACATTTAAAAACCTGCTTCCAAACGAAACGACCCTATAGCACTTCAACCCCGCTTCCAACGAATGTACACAGATAATTTAAAAACCTGCTTCAAACAAAATTACTCAGGAGCACTTAAAAACCCCTTCCAACGAAATGAATCCACAGCACGTAAAATCCCGCTTCCAACCAAATGACTCCAGAGCACTTAAAATACCGCAGAAAAAACGAAATGACTCAGAGCACTTAAAACCTGCATCCAAAGAATTTACTCCAGAGCACGTAAAACCTGCTTCCAACGAAATGACTCCCGAGCACTCTAAAACCCGCTTCCAACAAAAGGACACCAGATCACTTAAAAATCCGCCTCCAATAATAATGATTCCAGAGCACTAAAACCCGCTTTGAACGAAATGACTCAGAGCACTTAAAACCTGCTTCCAATGAAGTGACTCCAGAGCACTTAAATACCCGCCCAAACAAAATGACTCCAGAGCACTTAAAAACCCACTTCCAATAATATGACCCGAGAGCACTTAAAACCCACTTCCAACTAAGTGACTCCAGAGCACTTAAATACCCGCTTCCAACGAAATGACTCCAGAGCACTTAAAACCCACTTCAATAATATGACCGAGAGCACTTAAAACCCGCCTTCCAAAGAAAGGACACCAGAACACTTAAAAACCTGCTTCCAAACAAATGACTCCAGAGCACTTAAAATCACGCTTCCAACAAAATGACTCCAGAGCACTTAAAAACCTGCTTCCAAAAAATGACCTCAGTGCACATAAAAACCTTGTCCAACTAAATGAATCCAGAGTACTTACATCCCCACTTCCAACGAAATGACTCCAGAGCACTTACAAACCCGCTTCCAACGAAATGACTCCAGAGCACTAAAAACCCGCTTCCAAAGAAATGACTCCAGAGCACTTAAAAACTTGCTTCCAACGAAAGGATACCAGAACACTTAAAAAACCACTTCAAACGAAAGGACACCAGAACACATAAATACTAGCTTCCAAAGAAATGAAGTTAGAGCACTTAACAACACGCTTCCAACGAAAGGATCCCAGAATACTGAAAAACCCGCTTTAAACGAAATGACTCCAGAGCACTTAAAAACCCACTTCCAAGGAAAGGATACCAGAACACTTACAAACCCACTTCAAACGAAATGACTCCAGAGCACTTAAAAACCCGCATCCAAAGAAAGGACATCAGAACACTTAAAAACCCGCGTCCAACGAAATGATTCCAGAGCACTTAAAAACCTGCTTCCAACGAAATGAACCCTGAGCACTTAAAAACCCGCTTCCACGAAGGACAGGAGAATACTTAAAAACACGTTTCAACGAATGACTCCAGAGCACTTAAAACGCTTCCAAAAAATGACTCAGGGCACTTTAAACCCGATTCCAACGAAATGATTCCAGAGCAATCTAAAACCCGCTTCCAATGAAATGACTCCAGAGCACTTAAAAATCTGCTTCCAACGAAAGGATACTAGAACACTTAAAAACCAGCCTCCAAAGAAATGAATCCAGAGCTCTTAAAAAACAGCTTCCAACGAAATGACTCCAGAGAGGTTAAAAACCCGCTTCCAACAAAATGACTCTAGAGCACTTAAAACCCGCTTAAAACGAATTTACTCCAGAGCACTTAAAAACCACTTCAATAATATGACCCCAGAGCACTTAAAAACCGACTTCCAACGAAAGGACACAGAACACTTAAAAACTCGCCTAACGAAATGACTTCAGAGCACTTAAAAAAAAGCTTCCAACAAAATGACTCGAGAGCACTTAAAAACCTGCTTACAACGAAAGGATACCAGACCACCTAAAAACCCACTTCCAATGAAAGGACACCAGAACACAAAAATACTAGCTTCCAACGAAATGAAGTTAGAGCACTTAAGAACCCGCTATGACAACGAAAGGATCCCAGAATACTGAGAAACGCTTCCAACGAAATGACTCCAGAGCACTTAAAACTCGCTTAAAATGAAATCACTCCACAGCAATTAAAAAAAAAAAAAAACGCCTGAAATGACTCAGAGCACTTAAAAACCCACTTCCAACGAAAGGATACCAGAACACTTAAAAACCCGCTTCCAACGAAATGACTCCAGGGCACTCTAAAACCCGCTTCCAACGAAATGACCCCAGAGCACTTAAAAACCCACTTCCAAAAAAATGACTCCAGAGCACTCAAAAACCCGCTTCCAACAAAATGTCTCCAGAGCAATCAAAAACCTGCTTCCAAAGAAATGACTCCCCAGAACTTAAAAATCCGCATCCAACGAAATGACTCCAGAGAACTGAAAAACCCACTTTCAACGAAATGACTCCAGAGCACTTAAAAAACCACTTCAAATGAAATGACCACAGAGCACTTAAAAACACGCTTTCAACGAAATGACCCCAGAACACTTAAAAACGCGCGCTTCCAATGAAATGACCTCAGAGCACATAAAAACCCGCTTCTAATGAAATGACTCCAGAACATTTAAAAACCTGCTTCCAACGAAACGACCCTAGAGCACTTCAACCCCGCTTCCAACGAATGGACACCAGAACATTTAAAAACCTGCTTCAAACAAAATTACTCAGGAGCACTTAAAAACACCCTTCCAAGGAAATGAATCCACAGAACGTAAAATCCTGCTTCCAACGAAATGACTCCAGAGCACTCTAAAACCCGCTTCCAACGAAATGACTCCAGAGCACTTAAAAACCCGCTTCCAACGAAATGACTCCAGAGGACTTAAAAATCAGCTTCCAACAAAAGGATACTAGAACACTTAAAAACCCGCCTCCAACAAAATAACTCCAGAGCTCTTAAAAAAAAGCTTCCAACGAAATGACTCCAAAGAGCTGAAAAACCCGCTTCCAATGAAATGACTCCAGAGCACTTAAGAACCCCCATCCACAGAATTAACTCCAGAGCACTTAAAAACCCGCTTCCAACGAAATGACTCCAGAGCACTCTAAAACCCGCTTCCAACAAAAGGACACCAGATCACTTAAAAATCCGCTTCCAACGAAATGATTCCAGAGCACTAAAAACCCGCTTTCAACGAAATGACTCCAAAGCACTTAAAAACCCGATTCCAACGAAATGACTCCAGAGCACTTAAAAACCCACTTACAATAATATAACCCCAGAGCACTTAAAAACCCACTTCCAACAAAAGGACACCAGAACACAAAAATACTAGCTTCCAACGAAATGACTTTCGAGCACTTAAAAACATGCTTCCTAAGAAATGACTCCAAAGCACGTAAAAACCTTCTTCCAAGGAAATGACTCCAGAGCACTTAAAAACCCACTTCCAATAATATGACCCCAGAACACTTAAAAACCCACTTCCAACGAAAGGACACCAGAACACTTAAAAACCCGCGTCCAACAAAATGACTCCAGAGCACTTAAAACCTTGCTTCCAAAGAAATGACTCCAAAGCACTTAAAAACCCGCTTCCAATGAAAGGATACTAGAACACTTAATAATCTGCCTCCAACGAAATGACTCCAGAGCACCTAAAAAACCGCTTCCAATGAAATGACTCCAGAGCACTTAAAAACCCGTTTACAATGAAATTACTCCACAGCACTCTAAAACACGCTTCGAATGAAATGATTCCAGAGCACTTAAAAACCTGCTTCCACCGAAATGAACCCGAGCACTTAAAAAAGCGCCTCCAACGAAAGGACAGGAGAATACTTAAAAACGCGCTTCCAACGAAAAGACTCCAGAGCACTTAAAATACCGCTTCCACCAAAAGGATTCCAGAGCAATCTAAAACCTGCTTCCAACGAAATGATTCCAGAGCACTCTAAAACCCGCTTCCAACGAAATGACTCCAGAGCACTCTAAAACCCGCTTCCAACGAAATGACTCCAGAGCACTTAAAAACCCGCTTTCAAAGATATGACTCCAGAGCACTCAAAAACAAGCTTCCAACGAAATGACTCCAGAGAACTGAAAAAACCGCTTCCAACAAAATGACTCCAGAGCACTGAAAAACCCACTTCCCACGAAATTACTCCAGAGCACTTAAAAAACTGCTTCCAACGAAATGACCACAGAGCACTTAAAAACACGCTTCCAAAGAAATGACCTCAGAGCCCATAAAAACCCGCTTCCAACGAAATGACCCCAGAGCACTTAGAAACCCGCTTCCAATGAAATGACCTCAGAGCACATAAAAACCCGATTCCAACGAAATTTTTCCAGAGCATTTAAAAACCTGCTACCAACGAAACGACCCTAGAGCACTTAAACCCTGCTTCCAACGAATGGACACCAGAACATTTAAAAACCTGCTTCAAACAAAATTACTCAGGAGCACTTAAAAACCCTCTTCCAATGAAATGAATACACAGCATGTAAAAACCCGCTTCCAACAAAATGACTCCAGAGCACTTAAAATACCGCTTCCAACGAAATGACTCCAGAGTACTCTAAAACCCGCTTCCAAAAAAATGATTCCAGAGCACTTAAAAACCCGCTTCCAACGAAATGACTCCAGAGCACTTAAAAATCCGCTTCCAACGAAATGACTCCAGAGCACTTAAAAACCCGCTTCCAACAAATTTACTCCAGAGCACTTAAAAACCGGCTTCCAACGAAATGTCTCCAGAGCACTTAAAAACCCGCTTCCAATGAAATGTCTCCAGATCACTTAAAAATCCGCTTCCACGAAATGACTCCAGAGCACTTAAAAACCTGCTTCCAACGAAATGTCTCCAGAGCACTTAAAAACCCGCTTCCAACGAAATGTCTCCAGATCACTTAAAAATCCGCTTCCAACGAAATGATTCCAGAGCAATAAAAACCTTCTTCCAAGGAAATGACTCCAGAGCACTTAAAAACCCACTTCCAATAATTTGACTCCAGAGCATTTAAAAACCCGCTTCCAACGAAAGGATACCAGACCACTTAAAAACCCACTTCCAACGAAGGGACACCAGAACACATAAATACTAGCTTCCAACAAAATGAAGTTAGAGCACTTAAGAACCCGCTTCCAACGAAAGGATCCCAGAATACTGAAAAAACCGCTTCCAACGAAATGACTCCAGAGCACTTAAAAACCCGCTTCCAACGAAATGACGCCAGAGCACTTAAAAATCCAATTCCAACGAAAGGATACTAGAACACTTAAAAACCTGCCTCCAACGAAATTACTCCAGAGCTCTTAAAAAACAGCTTCCAACGAAATGACTCCAGAGAGCTTAAAAACCCGCTTCCAGCGAATTTACTCCAGAGCACTTAAAAACCTGCTTCCAACGAAATGACTCCAGAGCACTCTAAAACCCACTTCCAAAAAAAGTACACCAGATCACTTAAAAATCCGCTTCCAACGAAATGATTCCAGAGCACTAAAAACTTTCTTCCAAGGAAATGACTCCAGAGCACTTAAAAACCCACTTCCAATAATATGACCCCAGAGCACTTAAAAACCCACTTCCAACGAAAGGACACCAGAACACTGAAAAACCCGCGTCCAACAAAATGACTCCAGAGCACTTAAAACCTTGCTTCCAAAGAAATGACTCCAAAGCACTTAAAAACCCGCTTCCAATGAAAGGATACTAGAACACTTAATAATCTGCCTCCAACGAAATGACTCCAGAGCACCTAAAAACCGCCTAATGAAATGACTCCAGAGCACTTAAAAACCCGTTTACAATGAAATTACTCCACAGCACTCTAAAACACGCTTCAATGAAATGATTCCAGAGCACTTAAAACCTGCTTCCACGAAATGAACCCGAGCACTTAAAAAAGCGCCTCCAACGAAAGGACAGGAGAATACTTAAAAACGCGCTTCCAACGAAAAGACTCCAGAGCACTTAAAATACCGCTTCCACAAAAAGGATTCCAGAGCAATCTAAAACCTGCTTCCAACGAAATGATTCCAGAGCACTCTAAAACCCGCTTAACGAAATGACTCCAGAGCACTCTAAAACCCGCTCCAACGAAATGACTCCAGAGCACTTAAAAACCCGCTTTCAAAGATATGACTCCAGAGCACTCAAAAACAAGCTTCCAACGAAATGACTCCAGAGAACTGAAAAAACCGCTTCCAACAAAATGACTCCAGAGCACTGAAAAACCCACTTCCCACGAAATTACTCCAGAGCACTTAAAAAACTGCTTCCAACGAAATGAACACAGAGCACTTAAAAACACGCTTCCAAAGAAATGACCTCAGAGCCCATAAAAACCCGCTTCCAACGAAATGACCCCAGAGCACTTAGAAACCCGCTTCCAATGAAATGACCTCAGAGCACATAAAAACCCGATTCCAACGAAATTTTTCCAGAGCATTTAAAAACCTGCTTCCAACGAAACGACCCTAGAGCACTTAAACCCTGCTTCCAACGAATGGACACCAGAACATTTAAGAACCTGCTTCAAACAAAATTACTCAGGAGCACTTAAAAACCCTCTTCCAATGAAATGAATACACAGCATGTAAAAACCCGCTTCCAACAAAATGACTCCAGAGCACTTAAAATACCGCTTCCAAGAAATGACTCCAGAGCACTCTAAAACCCGCTTCCAACAAAATGATTCCAGAGCACTTAAAAACCCGCTTCCAACGAAATGACTCCAGAGCACTTAAAAATCCGCTTCCAAAGAAATGACTCCAGAGCACTTAAAAACCCGCTTCCAACGAATTTACTCCAGAGCACTTAAAAACCGGCTTCCAACGAAATGTCTCCAGAGCACTTAAAAACCCGCTTCCAAAATGTCTCCAGTCTCAAAATCACTTAAAAAAATCCGCACTTAAAAACCTGCTTCCAACGAAATGACTCAGAGCACTTAAAACCTGCTGTCTCAACGAAATGTCTCCAGAGCACTTAAAAACCCGCCCAAAAATGACTCAATGTATGTTCCAATAAAAACTCAGATCACTTAAAAAACCCGCTCCAGCACTTAAAACCCGCTTCAAAAAATGATTCCAGAGCAATAAAAACCTTCTTCCAAGGAAATGACTCCAGAGCACTTAAAAACCCACTTCCAATAATTTGACTCAGAGCATTTAAAAACCCGCAGAAACGAAATGACTCCACAGCACTTAAAAAAAACCCGCTTCCAACAAAATGACACTTAAAAACCCGCTCCAGAAATGACACTTAAAAACCGGCTTCCAACGAAATGACTCAAGAGAACTCTAAAACACGCTTCCAACGAAATGACTCCAGAGCACTCTAAAACCCGCTTCCAACAAAATGACTCCAGAGTACTTAAAAGCCCAGTTCCAACAAAATGTCCTCAGTGCACATGAAAACCCCCTTCCAACGAAATGACTCCAGAGCACTTAAAAATTTGCTTCCAACGAAATGACCCCAGAGCACATAAAACCCACTTCAAAGAAATGACTCCAGAGCCCTTAAAAACCCGCTTCCAACAAAATGACTTCAGAGCACTTAAAACCCACTTCCAACAAAATGACTCCAGAGCACTCAAAACCCACTTCCAACGAAATTACTCCTGAGCACTTAAAAACCCGCTTCCAACGAAATGACTCCAGAGTACTTAAAAACCTGCTTCCAACGAAATGACTCCAGAGCATTTAAAAACCTGCTTCCAACGAAACGACCCTAGAGAACAGAAAAACCCAGTTACAACAAAATGAGCCCAGAGCACTTAAAAACCCAGTTACAACGAAATGTCCTCAGTGCACATAAAAACTCGCTAACAACGAAATGATTCCAGAGCACTCTAAAATAAGCTTCCAATGAAATGACTCCAGAGCTCTTAAAAAACCGCTTCCAACAAAATGACCTCAGAGCACATAAAAACCCGCTTCCAACGAAATGACTCCAGAGAACTCAAAAACCCGCTTCCAATGAAATGACTCCAGAGCTCTTAAAAACCCGCTTCCAACGAAATGACTCCAGAGCACTTAAAAACCCGCTTCAAACGAAATGAATCCAGAGCACTTAAAAACCTTCTTCCAAGGAAATGACTCCAGAGCACTCTAAAACCTGCTTCCATCGAAATTACTCCAGAGTACTTAAAAGCCCAGTTCCAACAAAATGTCCTCAGTGCACATAAAAACCCCCTTCCAATGAAATAATTCCAGAGTACTCAAAATCCCGCTTCCAACTAAATGATCCCAGAGCACTTAAAAAACCGCTTCCAACGAAATGACCTCAGAGCACATAAAAACCGGCTTCCAACGAAATGACTACAGATCAGTCAAAAACCCACTTCCAAAGAAATGAATCCAGAGTACTCAAAAACCTGCTTCCAATTAAATGACTTCAGAGCACTTAAAAAACCACTTCCAACGAAATGAGCCCAGAGCACTTAAAAACCAGTTTCCAACAAAATGAGCCCAGAGCACTTAAAAACCCAGTTCCAACGAAATGTCCTCAGTGCACATAAAAACCCGCTTCCAACGAAAAGAACCCAGAGCACTTAAAAACCTGCTTTCAACAAAATGACCTCAGAGCAGTCAAAAAACCCGCTCGCTGACTCCAACGAAATGACTCCAGAGCACTCAAAAACCCGCTTCCAATGAAATGACTCCAGAGCACTTAAAAACCCGCTTCCAACTAAATGATCCCAGAGCACCTAAAAACCCGCTTCCAACTAAATGACTCCAGAGCACTTAAAAACCCACTTCCAACGAAATGACTCCAGAACACTTGAAAACCCAGTTCCAACAATATGTCCTCAGTGCACATAAAACCCCTTCCATCGAAATAACTCCAGAGCACTTAAAAACCCGCTGCAACAAAATGACTCCAGAGCACTTAAAAACCCGCTTCAAACGAAATGACTCAGAATGCTTGAAAATCCAGTTCAACAAAATGTCCTCAGTGCACATAAAAACCCCTTCCATAGAAATGACTCCAGAGCACTTAAAAACCCACTTCCAAAGAAAAATGACTCAAGAGAACTCTAAAACCCGCTTCCAACGAAATGAATCCAGAGCACTCTAAAACCCGCTTCCAACAAAAAGACTCCAGAGTACTTAAAAGCCCAGTTCCAACAAAATGTCCTCAGTGCACATGAAAACCCCCTTCCAACGAAATGACTCCAGAGCACTTAAAAACCCGCTTCCAACGAAAGGACTCCACAGCACGTAAAAACCCTTTTCCAAAGAAATGATCCCAGAGCACGTAAAAACTCGCTTCCAACTAAATGACTCCATAGCACTTAAAAACCTGCTCCCAATGAAATGACTCCAGAGCACTTAAAAACTTGCTTCCAATGAAATAAATCCAGACCACTCTAAAACCCGCTTCCAACGAAATGACTCCAGAGCACTTAGAATACTTGAAAGCCCAGTTCCAACAAAATGTCCTCAGTGCACATAAAAAACCCCTTCCATAGAAATGACTCCAGAGCACTTAAAATCCCGCTTCCAACGAAATGACTCCAGTGCACTTAAAAACACGCTTCCAACGAAATGACTCCAGAGTACTCTAAAACCTGCTTCCAACAAAATGAATCCAGAGTACTTAAAAGCCCAGTTCCAACAAAATGTCCTCAGTGCACATAAAAACCCCCTTCCAACGAAATGACTCCAGAGCACTTAAAAACCCGCTTCCAACGAAAGGACTCCACAGCACTTAAAAACCCTTTTCCAAAGAAATGATCCCAGAGCACGTAAAAACTCGCTTCCAAATAAATGACTCCAGAGCACTTAAAAACCTGCTCCCAAAGAAATGACTCCAGAGCACTTAAAAATCTGCTTCCAATGAAATGAATCCAGACCACTCTAAAACCCGCTTCCAATGAAATGACTCCAGAGCACTTAAAAACCCGCTTCCAATGAAATGACTCCAGAGCACGTAAAAACCCAGTTTCAACAAAATGACCTCAGAGCACATAAAAAACCGCTTCCAACCAAATGATTCCAGAGCACTCTAAAACCCGCTTCCAACGAAATGACTCCAGAGCACTTAAAAACCCGCTACAAAAACGAAATGACTCCAGAGCACGTAAAAACTTGCTTCCAACGAAACGACCCCAGAGCACATAAAAACCCCCTTCCAACAAAATGACTCCAGAGCACTTAAAAACCCGCTTCCAACGAAATGACTCCAGAATGCTTGAAAGCCCAGTTCCAACAAAATGTCCTCAGTGCACATAAAAAACCCCTTCCATAGAAATGACTCCAGAGCACTTAAAAACCCGCTTCCAACGAAATGACTCAAGAGAACTCTAAAACCCGCTTCCAACGAAATGACTCCAGAGCACTCTAAAACCCGCTTCCAACAAAATGACTCCAGAGTACTTAAAAGCCCAGTTCCAACAAAATGTCCTCAGTGCACATGAAAACCCCCTTCCAACGAAATGACTCCAGAGCACTTAAAAACCCGCTTCCAACGAAAGGACTCCACAGCACGTAAAAACCCTTTTCCAAAGAAATGATCCCAGAGCACGTAAAAACTCGCTTCCAACTAAATGACTCCATAGCACTTATAAACAAGCTTCCAAAGAAATGACTCCAGAGCACTTAAAAACCCACTTCCAACGAAATGACTTCAGAGTACTTAAAAACCCCCTTCCAACGAAATGACTCCAGAGAACTCAAAACCCACTTCCAACGAAATGACTCCAGAGTACTCAAAAACATGCTTCCAATGAAATGACTCCAGAGCACTTAAAAACCTGCTCCCAATGAAATGACTCCAGAGCACTTAAAAACCTGCTTCCAATGAAATAAATCCAGACCACTCTAAAACCCGCTTCCAATGAAATGACTCCAGAGCACTTAAAAACCCGCTTCCAACGAAATGACTCCAGAACACTTAAAAACTTGCTTCCAACGAAATGACCCCAGTGCACATAAAACCCGCTTCCAAAGAAATGACTCCAGAGCCCTTAAAAACTCGCTTCTAACAAAATGACTTCAGAGCACTTAAAAACCCCCTTCCAACGAAATGACTCCAGAGCACTCAAAACCCACTTCCAACGAAATTACTCCTGAGCACTTAAAAACCCGCTTCCAACGAAATGACTACAGAGTAATTAAAAACCTGCTTCCAACGAAATGACTCCAGAGCATTTAAAAACCTGCTTCCAACGAATCGACCCTAGAGCACTTAAAAACACAGTTACAAAGAAATGAGCCCAGAGCACTTAAAAACCCAGTTACAACGAAATGTCCTCAGTGCACATAAAAACTCGCTTCCAACGAAATGACTCCAGAGCACTTAAAAACCCGCTTCCAACTAAATGATCCCAGAGCACCTAAAACCCCGCTTCCAACTAAATGACTCCAGAGCACTTAAAAACCCACTTCCAACGAAATGACTCCAGAATACTTGAAATCCCAGTTCAAACAATATGTCCTCAGTGCACATAAAAAACCCCTTCCATCGAAATAACTCCAGAGCACTTAAAAACACGCTTCCAACGAAATGACTCCAGAGCACTTAAAAACCCGCTTCCAACTAAATGACTCCAGAATGCTTGAAAGCCCAGTTCCAACAAAATGTCCTCAGTGCACATAAAAAACCCCTTCCATAGAAATGACTCCAGAGCACTTAAAAACCCGCTTCCAACGAAATGACTCAAGAGAACTCTAAAACCCGCTTCCAACGAAATGACTCCAGAGCACTCTAAAACCCGCTTCCAACAAAATGAATCCAGAGTACTTAAAAGCCCAGTTCCAACAAAATGTCCTCAGTGCACATGAAAACCCCCTTCCAACGAAATGACTCCAGAGCACTTAAAAACCCGCTTCCAACGAAAGGACTCCACAGCACGTAAAAACCCTTTTCCAAAGAAATGATCCCAGAGTACGTAAAAACTCGCTTCCAACTAAATGACTCCATAGCACTTAAAATCAAGCTTCCAAAGAAATGACTCCAGAGCACTTAAAAACCCACTTCCAACGAAATGACTTCAGAGTACTTAAAAACCCCCTTCCAACGAAATGACTCCAGAGAACTCAAAAACCCACTTCCAACGAAATGACTCCAGAGTACTAAAAAACATGCTTCCAATGAAATGACTCCAGAGCACTTAAAAACCTGCTCCCAATGAAATGACTCCAGAGCACTTAAAAACACGCTTCCAACAAATGCACTACAGAATATTTAAAAACCTGCTTAAAACGAAACGACCCTAGAGCACTTATACCCCGCTTCCAACGAAAGGACACCAGAACATTTAAAACACCGCTTCCAAAGAAATGACTCAGGAGCACTTAAAAACACGCTTCCAACGAAAAGAATCCAGAGCACGTAAAAACCCGCCTCCAACGAAAGGACTCAGGAGCACTTAAAAAACCGCTTCAAACGAAATGATCCCAGAGCACTTAAAAACCCGCTTCCAATGAAATGACCTCAGAGCACATAAAAACCCGCTTCCAACGAAATGACTCAGGAGCACCTAAAACCCCGCTTCCAACTAAATGACTCCAGAGCACTCAAACACCCACTACCAACGAAATAACTCCAGAGTACTCAAAAACACGCTTCCAATGAAATTACTCCAGACCACTTAAAAAACTGCTTCCAACGAAATGACTCCGGAGCACTTCAAAAACCGCTTCCAATGAAATGAATCCAGAGCACTCTAAAACTTGCTTCCAAAGAAATGACTCCAGAGCACTTATAAACCCGCTTCCAAAGAAATGACTCCAGAGCACTTAAAAACCCGATTCCAACTAAATGATCCCAGAGCAATTAAAAACCCGCTTCCAACGAAATGACCTCAGAGCACATAAAAACCCGCTTCCAATGAAATGACTCCAGAGTACTCAAAAACACGCTTCCAACGAAATGAATCCAGAGCACTTAAATACTCCTACCAACGAAATGACTCCAGAGCACTCAAAAACCCACTTCCAACGAAATGACTCCAGAGTACTCAAAAACACGCTTCCAATGCAATGAATCCAGAGCACTCTAAAACCTGCTTCCAACGAAATGACTGCGGAGCACTTCAAAAACCGCTTCCAATGAAATGAATCCAGAGCACTCTAAAATCTGCTTCCAACGAAATGTCCTCAGTGCACATAAGAACCCGCTTCCAACGAAATGACTCCAGAGCACTCAAAAACCCACTTCCAACGAAATAGGTCCAGAGCAGTTAAAAACCCGCTTCCAACAAAATGAGCCCAGAGCACTTAAAAACCCGCTTCCAATGAAATGACTGCAGAGTTCTTAATAACCCGCTTCCAACGAAATGACTCCAGAGCACTCAAAAACCCGCATCCAACAAAAGGTCTCCACAGCACTGAAAAACCCGCTTCCAATGAAATGACCTCAGAGCACATAACAACCCGTTTCCAACGAAATGATTCCAGAGCACTCTAAAACCCGCTTCCAATGAAATGACTCCAGAACACTTAATAACACGCTTCAAATGAAATGACTCCAGAGCACTTAAAAACACGCTTTGAACAAATTGACTACAGAGCATGTAAAACCTGCTTCCAACGAATCGACCCTAGAGCACTTAAACCCCGCTTCCAACGAAAGGACACCAGAACATTTAACACCCCGCTTCCAACGAAATGACTCAGGAACCCTTAAAAACACGCTTCCAACGAAAAAAATCCAGAGCAGGTAAAAACCCGCTTCCAACGAAATGACTCCAGAGCACTCAAAAACCCGCTTCCAACAAAATGACTCCAGAGCACTCAAAAACCTGCTTCCAATGAAATGACTCCAGAGCACTTAAAAACCCGCTTCCAACTAAATGATCCCAGAGCACCTAAAACCCCGCTTCCAACTAAATGACTCCAGAGCACTTAAAAACCCACTTCCAACGAAATGACTCCAGAGCACTTAAAAACCCGATTCCAACGAAATGACTCCAGAGCACTTAAAAACCCGCTTCCAACGAAATGACTCCAGAATGCTTGAAAGCCCAGTTCCAACAAAATATCCTCAGTGCACATAAAAAACCCCTTACATAGAAATGACTCCAGAGCACTTAAAAACCTGCTTCCAACGAAATGACTCAAGAGAACTCTAAAACCCGCTTCCAACGAAATGACTCCAGAGCACTCTAAAACCCAGGTTCCAACAAAATGAATCCAGAGTACTTAAAAGCCCAGTTCCAACAAAATGTCCTCAGTGCACATTAAAACCCGCTTCCAACGAAATGACTCCAGAGCACTTAAAAAACCGCTTCCAACGAAAGGACTCCACAGCACTTAAAAACCCTTTTCCAAAGAAATGATCCCAGAGCACGTAAAAACTCGCTTCCAACTAAATGACTCCATAGCACTTAAAAACAAGCTTCCAAAGAAATGACTCCAGAGCACTTAAAAACCCGCTTCCAACGAAATGACTTCAGAGTACTTAAAAACCCCCTTCCAACGAAATGACTCCAGAGCACTCAAAAACCCACTTCCAAGGAAATGACTCCAGAGTACTAAAAAACATGCTTCCAATGAAATGACTCCAGAGCACGTAAAAACCTGCTCCCAATGAAATGACTCCAGAGCACTTAAAAACCTGCTTCCAATGAAATGACTCCAGACCACTCTAAAACCCGCTTCCAATGAAATGACTACAGAGCACTTAAAAACCCGCTTCCAATGAAATGACTCCAGAGCACGTAAAAACCCAGTTCCAACAAAATGACCTCAGAGCACATAAAAAACCGCTTCCAACCAAATGACTCCAGAGCACTCTAAAACCCGCTTCCAACAAAATGACTCCAGAGCACTTAAAAACCCGCTTACAACGAAATGACTCCAGAGCACGTAAAAACTTGATTCCAACGAAATGACCCCAGAGCACATAAAAACCCGCTTACAAAGAAATGACTCCAGAGCCCTTAAAAACCCGCTTCCAACAAAATGACTTCAGAGCACTTAAAAACCCCCTTCCAACATAATGACTCCAGAGCACTCAAAACCCACTTCCAACGAAATTACTCCTGAGCACTTAAAAACCCGCTTCCAATGAAATGACTGCAGAGCATTTAAAAACCTGCTTCCAACGAAACGACCCTAGAGCACTGAAAAACCCAGTTACAACGAAATGAGCCCAGAGCACTTAAAAACCCAGTTACAACGAAATGTCCTCAGTGCACATAAAAACTCGCTTCCAACGAAATGATTCCAGAGCACTCTAAAACAAGCTTCCAATGAAATGACTCCAGAGCACTTAAAAACCTACTTCAAACGAAATGACTCCAGAGAACTCAAAAACCCGCTTCCAATGAAATGACTCCAGAGCACGTAAAAACTTGCTTCTAACGAAATGACCACAGAGCACATAAAAACCCGCTTCCAAAGAAATGACTCCAGAGACCTTAAAAACCCGCTTCCAACAAAATGACTTCAGAGCACTTAAAAACCCCCTTCCAACATAATGACTCCAGAGCACTCAAAACCCACTTCCAACGAAATTACTCCTGAGCACTTAAAAACCCGCTTCCAACGAAATGACTCCAGAGTACTTAAAGACCTGCTTCCAACGAAATGACTCCAGAGCATTTAAAAACCCGCTTCCAACGAAACGACCCTAGAGCACTGAAAAACCCAGTTACAACGAAATGTCCTCAGTGCACATAAAAACTCGCTTCCAAAGAAATGATTCCAGAGCACTCTAAAACAAGCTTCCAATGAAATGACTCCAGAGCACTTAAAAACCCGCTTCAAACGAAATGACTCCAGAGAACTCAAAAACCCGCTTCCAATGAAATGACTCCAGAGCACTTAAAAACCCGCTTCCAACGAAATGACTCCAGAGCACTTAAAAACCCGCTTCCAACGAAATGATCCAAGAGCACTTAAAAACCCAGTTCCAATGAAATTACCTCAGAGCACATAAAAATAAGCTTCCAACGAAATGGCTCCAAGCACTCAAAAACCCGCTTCCAACGAAATGACTCCAGAGCACTTAAAAACCCGCTTCCAACGAAATGACTCCAGAGCACTCTAAAACCCGCTTTCAACGAAATGACTCCACAGCACTTAAAAACCCCCTTCCAACGAAATGACTACAGAGCACTCTAAAACCCGCTTTCAACGAAATGACTCCACAGCACTTAAAAACCCCCTTCCAACGAAATGACTACAGAGCACTCAAAAACCCACTTCCAACGAAATGACTCCAGAGAACTCTAAAACAAGCTTCCAATGAAATGACTCCAGAGCACTCTAAAACCCGCTTTCAACGAAATGACTCCACAGCACTTAAAAACCCCCTTCCAACGAAATGACTACAGAGCACTCAAAAACCCACTTCCAACGAAATGACTCCAGAGAACTCTAAAACAAGCTTCCAATGAAATGACTCCAGAGCACTTAAAAACCCGCTTCCAACGAAATGAATCCAGAGCACTTAAAAACCCTCTTCCAAAGAAATGACTCCAGAGCACTCTAAAACCTGCTTCCATCGAAATGACTCCAGAGTACTTAAAAGCCCAGTTCCAACAAAATGTCCTCAGTGCACATAAAAACCCCCTTCCAACGAAATGATTCCAGAGCACTCAAAAACACGCTTCCAACGAAATGACCTCAGAGCACATAAAAACCCGCTTCCAATGAATTTACTACAGAGCACTCAAAAACCCGCTTCCAATGAAATGACTCCAGAGCACTTAAAAACCCGCTTCCAAAGAAATGACTCCTGAGCACTTAAAAACGCGCTTCCAACAAAATGACTCCAGAGCACTCTAAAACCCGCTTTCAACGAAATGACTCCACAGCACTTAAAAACCCCCTTCCAACGAAATGACTACAGAGCACTCTAAAACCCGCTTTCAACGAAATGACTCCACAGCACTTAAAAACCCCCTTCCAACGAAATGACTACAGAGCACTCAAAAACCCACTTCCAACGAAATGACTCCAGAGAACTTAAAACAAGCTTCCAATGCAATGACTCCAGAGCACTCTAAAACCCGCTTCCAATGAAATGACTCCAGAGCACTTAAAACCCCCTTCCAACGAAATGACTACAGAGCACTCAAAAACCCACTTCCAACAAAATGACTCAGAGAACTAAAACAAGCTTCCAACGAAATGACTCCAGAGCACTTAAAACCCGCTTCCAACTAAATGAATCCAGAGCACTTAAAAACCCTATTCCAAAGAAATGACCCAGAGCACTCTAAAAAACCTGCTTCCAATGAAATGACTCCAGAGTACTTAAAAACCCAGTTCCAACAAAATGTCCTCAGTGCACATAAAAACCCCCTTCCAACGAAATGATTCCAGAGCACTTAAAAACCCGCTTCCAACGAAATGACCTCAGAGCACATAAAAACCGCCTCCAATGAAATGTCTACAGAGCACTCAAAACCCGCTTCCAATGAAAATGACTCCAGAGCACTTAAAACCCGCTTCCAACGAAATGACTCCAGAGCACTTAAAAAACCCGCTTCCAACAAAATGACTCCAGAGCACTTAAAAACCCAGTTCCAACGAAATGTCCTCAGTGCACATAAAAACCCGCTTCCAACGAAATGACTCCAGAGCACTCAAAAAAATGACCACTTCCAACGAAATGAATCCAGAGCACTCAAAAACCCGCTCCAATGAAATGACTTCAGAGCACTTAAAAACCCACTTCCAACGAAATGAGCCCAGAGCACTTAAAAACCAGTTTCCAACGAAATGAGCCCAGAGCACTTAAAAACTCAGTTCCACCGAAATGTCCTCAGTGCACATAAAAACGCGCTTCCAACGAAATGAACCCAGAGCACTTAAAAACCCGCTTCCAACTAAATGAACTCAGAGCACTTAAAAACCTACTACCAACGCAATGACTCCTGAGCACTCAAAAACCCGCTTCTAATGAAATGAGCCCAGAGCACTTAAAAACCTGCTTCCAACGAAATGACTCCAGAGCACTTAAAAACCCGCTTCCAATGAAATGACTCCAGAGCACTTAAAAACCCGCTTCTAATGAAATGAGCCCAGAGCACTTAAAAACCCGCTTTTATCGAAATGACTCCAGAATACTTGAAAGCCCAGTTCCAACAAAATGTCCTCAGTGCTCATAAAAAACCCCTTCCATAGAAATGACTCCAGAGCACTTAAAAACCCGCTTTCAACGAAATGAATCAAGAGAATTCTAAAACCTGCTTCCAACGAAATGACTCCAGAGCACTCTAAAACCCGCTTCCAACAAAATGAATCCAGAGTACTTAAAAGCCCAGTTCCAACAAAATGTCCTCAGTGCACATGAAAACCCCCTTCCAACGAAATGACTCCAGAGCACTTAAAAACCCGCTTCCAACGAAAGGACTCCACAGCACGTAAAAACCCTTTTCCAAAGAAATGATCCCAGAGTACTTCAAAACTCGCTTCCAACTAAATGACTCCATAGCACTTAAAATCAAGCTTCCAAAGAAATGACTCCAGAGCACTTAAAAACCCACTTCCAACGAAATGACTTCAGAGTACTTAAAAACCCCCTTCCAACGAAATGACTCCAGAGAACTCAAAAACCCACTTCCAACGAAATGACTCCAGAGTACTAAAAAACATGCTTCCAATGAAATGACTCCAGAGCACTTAAAAACCTGCTCCCAATGAAATGACTCCAGAGCACTTAAAAACACGCTTCCAACAAATTGACTACAGAGCATTTAAAAACCTGCTTAAAACGAAACGACCCTAGAGCACTTATACCCCGCTTCCAACGAAAGGACACCAGAACATTTAAAACACCGCTTCCAAAGAAATGACTCAGGAGCACTTAAAAACACACTTCCAAAGAAAAGAATCCAGAGCACGTAAAAACCCGCCTCCAACGAAAGGACTCAGGAGCACTTAAAAAACCGCTTCAAACGAAATGATCCCAGAGCACTTAAAAACCCGCTTCCAATGAAATGACCTCAGAGCACCTAAAACCCCCAGCACCTAAAACCCCGCTTCCAACTAAATGACTCCAGAGCACTCAAAAACCCACTACCAACGAAATGACTCCAGAGTACTCAAAAACACGCTTCCAATGAAATGACTCCAGACCACTTAAAAAACTGCTTCCAACGAAATGACTCCGGAGCACTTCAAAAACCGCTTCCAATGAAATGAATCCAGAGCACTCTAAAACCTGCTTCCAACGAAATGACTCCAGAGCACTTATAAACCTGCTTCCAAAGAAATGACTCCAGAGCACTTAAAAACCCGATTCCAACTAAATGATCCCAGAGCAATTAAAAACCCGCTTCCAACGAAATGACCTCAGAGCACATAAAAACCCGCTTCCAATGAAATGACTACAGAGCTCTCAAAAACCCGCTTTCAATGAAATGACTCCAGCGCACTAAAATACCTGCTTCCAACGAAATGACTCCAGAGCACTTAAAATCCTGCTTCCAATGAAATGACTTCAGAGCACTTAAATACTCCTACCAACGAAATGACTCCAGAGCACTCAAAAACCCACTTCCAACGAAATGACTCCAGAGTACTCAAAAACACGCTTCCAATGAAATGAATCCAGAGCACTCTAAAACCTGCTTCCAACGAAATGACTGCGGAGCACTTCAAGAACCGCTTCCAATGAAATGAATCCAGAGCACTCTAAAATCTGCTTCCAACGAAATGTCCTCAGTGCACATAAGAACCCGCTTCCAACGAAATGACTCCAGAGCACTCAAAAACCCACTTCCAACGAAATAGGTCCAGAGAAGTTAAAAACCCGCTTCCAACAAAATGAGCCCAGAGCACTTAAAAACCCGCTTCCAATGAAATGACTGCAGAGTTCTTAAAAACCCGCTTCCAACGAAATGACTCCAGAGCACTCAAAAACCTGCTTCCAACAAAAGGTCTCCACAGCACTGAAAAACCCGCTTCCAATGAAATGACCTCAGAGCACATAACAACCCGTTTTCCAACGAAATGATTCCAGAGCACTCTAAAACCCGCTTCCAATGAAATGACTCCAGAACACTTAATAACCCGCTTCAAATGAAATGACTCCAGAGCACTTAAAAACACGCTTTGAACAAATTGACTACAGAGCATGTAAAACCTGCTTCCAACGAATCGACCCTAGAGCACTTAAACCCCGCTTCCAACGAAAGGACACCAGAATATTTAACACCCCGCTTCCAACGAAATGACACAGGAACCCTTAAAAACACGCTGCCAACGAAAAAAATCCAGAGCAGGTAAAAACCCGCTTCCAAAGAAATGACTCCAGAGCACTCAAAAACCCGCTTCCAACGAAATGACTCCAGAGCACTCATAAACCCGCTTCCAATAAAATGACTCCAGAGCACTTAAAAACACACTTCCAACGAAATGACTCCAGAGCACTTAAAAACCCGCTTCCAACGAAATGACTCCAGAGCACTTAAAAACCCGCTTCCAACGATATGACTCCAGAGCACTTAAAAACCCGCTTCCAACGAAATGACTCCAGAATGCTTGAAAGCCCAGTTCCAACAAAATATCCTCAGTGCACATAAAAAACCCCTTCCATAGAAATGACTCCAGAGCACTTAAAAACCCGCTTCCAACAAAATGACTCAAGAGAACTCTAAAACCCACTTCCAACGAAATGACTCCAGAGCACTCTAAAACCCAGGTTCCAACAAAATGAATCCAGAGTACTTAAAAGCCCAGTTCCAACAAAATGTCCTCAGTGCACATGAAAACCCCCTTCCAACGAAATGACTCCAGAGCACTTAAAAACCCGCTTCCAACGAAAGGACTCCACAGCACGTAAAAACCCTTTTCCAAAGAAATGATCCCAGAGCACGTAAAAACTCGCTTCCAACTAAATGACTCCAGAGCACTTAAAAACCCGCTTCCAATGAAATGACTCCAGAGAACTTAAAAACCTGCTTCCAATGAAATGACTCCAGAGCACTTAAAAACCCGCTTCTAATGAAATGAGCCCAGAGCACTTAAAAACCCGCTTCCAACGAAATGACTCCAGAATACTTGAGAAGCCCAGTTCCAACAAAATGTCCTCAGTGCACATAAAAAACCCCTTCCATAGAAATGACTCCAGAGCACTTAAAATCCCGCTTCCAACGAAATGACTCCAGTGCACTTAAAAACACGCTTCCAATGAAATGACTCCAGAGCACTCTAAAACCTGCTTCCAACAAAATGAATCCAGAGTACTTAAAAGCCCAGTTCCAACAAAATGTCCTCAGTGTACATAAAAACCCCCTTCCAACGAAATGACTCCAGAGCACTTAAAAACCGCTTCCAACGAAAGGACTCCACAGCACATAAAAACCCTTTTCCAAAGAAATGATCCCAGAGCACGTAAAAACTCGCTTCCAACTAAATGACTCCATAGCACTTAAAAACAAGCTTCCAAAGATATGACTCCAGAGCACTTAAAAACCCGCCTAAATCTAAATGACTTCAGAGTACTTAAAAACCCCCTTCCAACGAAATGACTCCAGAGCACTCAAAAACCCACTTCCAACGAAATGACTCCAGAGTACTAAAAAACATGCTTCCAATGAAATGACTCCAGAGCACTTAAAAACCTGCTTCCAATGAAATGACTCAGAGCACTCTAAAACCTGCTTCCAATGAAATGACTACAGAGCACTTAAAACCCGCTTCCAATGAAATGACTCAGAGCACTTAAAACCCCGTTCCAACAAAATGACCTCAGAGCACATAAAAAAACAGCTTCCAACAAAATGATTCAGAGCACTCTAAAACCCAGCTTCCAACCAAATGACTCCAGAACACTCTAAAACCCGCTTCCAATAAAAACCCACTTAAAAACCGAAATGAAATGACTCAGAGCACTTAAAAACACGCTCAACTAATTGACTACAGAGCACTTAAAACCCGCGCCCAACGAAAGGACACCAGAACATTTAAAACCCCGCTGCCAACGAAATGACTCAGGAGCCCTTAAAAACACGCTTCCAACGAAAGGACTCCACAGCACTTAAAAACCCTTTTCCAAAGAAATGATCCCAGAGCACTTAAAAACTCGCTTCCAACGAAATGACTCCAGAGCACTTAAAAACACCTACCAACGAAATGACTCCAGAGCACTCAAAAACCCACTTCCAACGAAATGACTCCAGAGTACTCAAAAACCTGCTTCCAATGAAGTGACACCAGAGCACTTAAAAACCTGCTTCGAACGAAATGACTCCGGAGCACTTCAAAAACTGCTTCTAATGAAATGAATCCAGAGCACTCTAAAATCTGCTTCCAACGTAATGTCCTCAGTGCACATAAAAACCTGCTTCCAACGAAATGACTCCAGAGCACTCAAAAACCAGATTCCAATGAAATGACTACAGAGCACTTAAAAACCCGCTTCCAACGAAATAGGCCCAGAGCAGTAAAAAACCCGCTTACAACAAAATGAGCCCAGAGCACTTAAAAACCCGCTTCCAACGAAATGACTCCAGAGTTCTTAAAAACCCGCTTCCAACGAAATGACTCCAGAGCACTCAAAAACCCGCTTCAAACGAAATGACTCCAGAATACTTGAAAGGCCAGTTCCAACAAAATGTCCTCAGTGCACATAAAAAACCACTTCCAACGAAATGACTCCATAGCACTTAAAAACCCGCTTCCAATGAAATGACTCCAGAGCACTTAAAAACCCGCTTCAACAAAATGAATCCAGAGCACTTAAAAACCGCTTCCAACAAAATGACTCCAGAGCACTCTAAAACCCCTTCCAACAAAATGAATCCAGAGTACTTAAAAGCCCAGTTCCAACAAAATGTCCTCAGTGCACATAAAAACCCCCTTCCAACGAAATGACTCCAGAGCACTCAAAAACCCACTTCCAAGGAAATGACTCCAGAGTACTAAAAAACATGCTTCCAATGAAATGACTCCAGAGCACTTAAAACCTGCTCCCAATGAAATGACTCCAGAGCACTTAAAAACCTGCTTCCAATGAACTGAATCCAGCCCACTCTAAAACCCGCTTCCAATGAAATGACTCCAGAGCACTTAAAAACCCAGTTCTAACGAAATGTCCTCAGTGCACATAAAAACCTGCTTCCAATGAAATGACTCCAGAGCACTCAAAAACCCACTTCAAATGAAATGACTACAGAGCACTTATAAACCTGCTTCCAACGAAATGAGCCCAGAGCACTTAAAATCCCGCTTCCAATGAAATTAGCCCAGAGCACTTAAAAACCCATTTCAAACAAAATGTCCTCAGTGCAAATAAAAACCCGCTTCCAAGAAAATGAACCCAGAGCACTTAAAAACCTGCTTCCAACAAAATGACTTCAGAGCACATAAAAACCCTCTTCCAACGAAATGATTCCAGAACACTCTAAAACCCGCTTCCAATGAAATGACTCCAGAGCACTTAAAAACTTGCTTCCAACGAAATGACCCCAAAGCACATAAAAACCCACTTCCAAAGAAATGACTCCAGAGCACTTAAAAACCCGCTTCCAACAAAATGACTTCAGAGCACTTAAAAAACCCCTTCCAACGAAATGACTCCAGAGCACTCAAAACCCAATCGCAACGAAATGACTCCTGAGCACTTAAAAACCTGCTTCCAACGAAATAACGTCAGAGTACTTAAAAACACGCTTCCAACGAAATGAATCCAGAGCACTCTAAAACCCGCTTCCAACGAAATGACTCCAGAGCACTTAAAAACCCAGTTCCAATGAAATGACTACAGAGCACTTAAAAACCCGCTTCCAACGAAATGACCTCAGAGCACATTAAAACCCGCTTCCAACGAAATGATTCCAGAGCACTCTAAACCCGCCTCCAAAGGAATGACTCCAGAACACTGAAAAACCCGCTTCCAATGAAATGACTCCAGAGTACTTAAAAACACGCTTCCAACGAAATGACTGCAGAGTTCTTAAAAACCCGCTTCCAACGAAATGACTCCAGAGCACTCAAAAACCCGCTTCCAACAAAAGGTCTCAACAGCACTGAAAAACCCGCTTCCAATTAAATGACCTCAGAGCACATAACAACCCGTTTCCAACGAAATGATTCCAGAGCACTCTAAAACCCGCTTCAAATGAAACGACTCCAGAACACTTAATAACCCGCTTCAAATGAAACGACTCCAGAACACTTAATAACCCGCTTCAAATGAAATGACTCCAGAGCACTTAAAAACACGCTTTGAACAAATTGACTACAGAGCATGTAAAACCTGCTTCCAAAGAAATCGACCCTAGAGCACTTAAACCCCGCCTTCCAACGAAAGGACACCAGAACATTTAACACCCCGCCTAAACGAAATGACTCAGAACCTTAAAAACACGCTTCCAACGAAAAATCCAGAGCACTTAAAAACCCGCTTCCAACTAAATGATCCCAGAGCACCTAAAACCCCGCTTCCAACTAAATGACTCCAGAGCACTTAAAAACCCATTTCCAACGAAATGACTCCTGAATGTTTGAAAGCCCATTTCCAACAAAATATCCTCAGTGCACATAAAAAACACCTTCAATAGAAATGACTCCAGAGCACTTAAAAACCCGCTTCCAACGAAATGACTCAAGAGAAATATAAAACCCGCTTCCAACGTAATGACTCCAGAGCACTCTAAAACCCACGTTCCAACAAAATGAATCCAGAGTACTTAAAAGCCCAGTTCCAACAAAATGTCCTCAGTGCACATGAAAATCCCCTTCCAACTAAATGACTCCAGAGCACTTAAAAAACCGCTTCATACGAAAGGACTCCACAGCACGTAAAAACCCTTTTCCAAAGAAATGATCCCAGAGCACGTAAAAACTCGCTTCCAACTAAATGACTCCATAGCACTTAAAAACAAGCTTCCAAAGAAATGACTCCAGAGCACTTAAAAACCCGATTCCAACGAAATGACTTCAGAGTACTTAAAAACCCCCTTCCAACGAAATGACTCCAGAGCACTCAAAAACCCACTTTCCAACGAAATGACTCCAGAGTACTAAAAAACATGCTTCCAATGAAATGACTCCAGAGCACTTAAAAACCTGCTCCCAATGAAATGACTCCAGAGCACTTAAAACCTGCTTCCAATGAAATGAATCCAGACCACTCTAAAACCCGCATCCAATGAAATGACTCCAGAGCACTTAAAAACCCGCTTCTAATGAAATGACTCCAGAGCACGTAAAAACCCAGTTCCAACAAAATGACCTCAGAGTACATAAAAAACCGCTTCCAACCAAATGATTCCAGAGCACTCTAAAACCCGCTTCCAACGAAATGACTCCAGAGCACTTAAAAACCCGCTTCTAATGAAATGACTCCAGAGCACTTAAAACTTGCTTCCAACGAAATGACCCCAGAGCACATAAAAACCCACTTCCAAAGAAATGACTCCAGAGCCCTTATAAAAACCGCTTCCAACAAAATGACTTCAGAGCACTTAAGAACCCCCTTCCAACAAAATGACTCCGGAGCACTCAAAACCCACTTCCAACGAAATTACTCCTGAGCACTTAAAAACCCGCTTCCAACGAAATGACTCTAGAGTACTTAAAAACCTGCTTCCAACGAAATGACTCCAGAGCATTTAAAAACCTGCTTCCAACGAAACGACCCTAGAGCACAGAAAAACCCAGTTACAACAAAATGAGCCCAGAGCACTTAAAAACCCAGTTACAACGAAATGTCCTCAGTGCACATAAAACTCGCCTAAACGAAATGATTCCAGAGCACTCTAAAACAAGCTTCCAATGAAATGACTCCAGAGCACTTAAAAACCCGCTTCAAACGAAATGAATTCTGAGCACTTAAAAACCCGCTTCCAACGAAAGGACTCCACAGCACTTAAAAACCCGCTTCCAACAAAATGACTTCAGAGCACTTAAAAACCCCCTTCCAACAAAATGACTCCAGAGCACTCAAAACCCACTTCCAACAAAATTACTCCTGAGCACTTAAAAACCTGCTTCCAACGAAATGAATCCAGAGCATTTAAAAACCTGCTTCCAACGAAACGACCCTAGAGCACTGAAAAACCCAGTTACAACGAAATGAGCCCAGAGCACTTAAAAACCCAGTTACAACGAAATGTCCTCAGTGCACATAAAAACTCGCTTCCAACGAAATGATTCCAGAGCACTCTAAAACAAGCTTCCAATGAAATGACTCCAGAGCACTTAAAAACCCGCTTCAAACGAAATGAATCTGGAGCACTTAAAAACCCGCTTCCAATGAAAGGACTCCACAGCACTTAAAAACCCGCTTCCAACGAAATGATACCAGAACACTTAAATACCCGCTTCCAAAGAAATGACCTCAGAGCACATAAAAACCCGCTTCCAACGAAATGACTCCAGAGAACTCAAAACCCGCCCCAATGAAATGACTCCAGAGCACTTAAAACCCGCCTAAATGAAATGAATCCAGAGCACTTAAAAACCCGCTTCCAACGAAATGATCCAAGAGCACTTAAAAACCCAGTTCCAATGAAATTACCTCAGAGCACATAAAAATAAGCTTCCAACGAAATCACTCCAAGCACTCAAAAACCCGCTTCCAACGAAATGAGCCCAGAGCACATAAAAACCCGCTTCCAACGAAATGATTCCAGAGCACTCTAAAACAAGCTTCCAATGAAATGACTCCAGAGCACTTAAAAACCCGCTTCCAACGAAATGAATCCAGAGCACTTAAAAACCCTCTTCCAAGGAAATGACTCCAGAGCACTCTAAAACCTGCTTCCATCGAAATGACTCCAGAGTACTTAAAAGCCCAGTTCCAACAAAATGTCCTCAGTGCACATAAAAACCCCCTTCCAACGAAATGATTCCAGAGTACTCAAAAACCCGCTTCCAACTAAATGATCCCAGAGCACTTAAAAAACCGCTTCCAACGAAATGAACTCAGAGCACATAAAAACCGGCTTCCAACGAAACGACTCCAGAGCACTCAAAAACCCACTTCCAATGAAATGAATCCAGAGTACTCAAAAACACGCTTCCAATTAAATGACTTCAGAGCACTTAAAAAACCACTTCCAACGAAATGAGCCCAGAGCACTTAAAAACCAGTTTCCAATGAAATGAGGACTTAAAAACCCAGTTCCAACGAAATGTCCTCAGTGCACATAAAAACCCGCTTCCAAAAAATGAACCCAGAGCACTTAAAAACCAGCTTCCAACAAAATGACCTCAGAGCACTCAAAAACCCGCTTCAAACGAAATGACTCCAGAGCACTCAAAAACCCGCTTCCAATGAAATGACTCCAGAGCACTTAAAAACCCGCTTCCAACTAAATGATCCCAGAGCACCTAAAAACCCGCTCCAACTAAATGACTCCAGAGCACTTAAAAACCCAGTTCCAATGAAATTACTCAGAATACAAAACCCAGTTCCAAAGATATGTCCTCAGTGCACATAAAACCCCTTCCATCTAAATAACTCCAGAGCACTCAAAAACCCGCTTCCAAAGAAATGACTCCAGAGCACTTAAAACCCGCACAACGAAATGACCCAGAATGCTTGAAAACCCAGTTCCAACAAAATGATTCCAGAGCACTCTAAAACAAGCTTCCAATGAAATGACTCCAGAGCACTTAAAAACCCAGTTCCAACAAAATGACTCCAGAGAACTTAAAACCCGCTTCCAACGAAATGACTCCAGAGCACTCTAAAACCCGCTTCCAACAAAATGACTCCAGAGTACTTAAAAGCCCAGTTCCAACAAAATGTACTCAGTGCACATAAAAACCCCTTCCAACGAAATGACTCCAGAGCACTCAAAAACCCGCTTCCAACTAAATGATCCCAGAGCACTTAAAAACCACGCTCCAAAGAAATGACTCCAGAGCACTTAAAAACCCGCTTCCAACGAAATGACTCCAGAGCACTTAAAAACCCACTTCCAACAAATGAATCCAGAGCACTCAAAAACACGCTTCCAATTAAATGACTTCAGAGCACTTAAAAACCCGCTTCCAACGAAATGACTCCAGAGCACTTAAAACCAGTTTCCAACGAAAATGACTCCAGAGCACTGAAAACCCAGTTCCAACGAAATGACCCCAGAGCACATAAAAACCCGCTTCCAACAAAATGAGCCCAGAGCACTTAAAACCCCGTTAAACAAAATGACCTCAGAGCACATAAAAACCGCTAAAAACGAAATGACTCCAGAGCACTCAAAAACCCGCTTCCAATGAAATGACTCCAGAGCACTTAAAAACCCGCTTCTCCAACTAAATGATCCCAGAGCACCTAAAAACCCGCTTCCAACTAAATGACTCCAGAGAACTTAAAACCCGCCTAAAAAATGAATGACTCCAGAATACTTGAAAGCCCAGTTCCAAATAATGTCCTCAGTGCACATAAAACCCCTTCCATGACGAAATAACTCCAGAGCACTTAAAAAACCCGCTTCCAAAGAAATGACTCCAGAGCACTTAAAACCCGCCTCCAAAGAAATGACTCCAGAGTACTTAAAAGCCCAGTTCCAACAAAATGTCCTCAGTGCACATAAAAACCCCTTCCAACAGAAATGACTCCAGAGCACTTAAAAAACCGAGCACTTAAAAACCGCTCCAAA
The DNA here is from genome assembly GCA_036365155.1 of Meriones psammophilus. Taxonomy (NCBI): domain Eukaryota; kingdom Metazoa; phylum Chordata; class Mammalia; order Rodentia; family Muridae; genus Meriones; species Meriones psammophilus. The sequence goes on along the minus strand of JAEOAE010000292.1, from coordinate 26,248 downwards.
CGAAATGACTCAGAGAACTCAAAAACCCGCTTCCAACGAAATGACTCCAGAGCACTCTAAACCCGCTTCCAACAAAAATGACTCCAGAGTACTTAAAAACCCAGTTCCAACAAAATGTCCTCAGAGCACATAAAAACCCTTCCAAAAAATGACTCCAGAGCACTTAAAACCTGTTTCCAAAAATGACCTTTCACATAAAAAACCTGCTTCAATGAAAATGACCCCAGAGCACATAAAAAATGACCCAGAGCACTTAAAAACAGTTACAAAAAATGACTCCAGAGCACTCAAAAACCTGCCAATGAAAATGACTCCAGAGCACTCTAAAACAAAAAATGACTCCAGAGCACTTAAAACCCCGCTTCCAACTAAATGACTCCAGAGCACCTAAAAACCCGCTTCCAACTAAATGACTCCAGAGCACTTGAAACACTTAAAAAATGACCCAGAGCACATAAAAACCCGCCTTCCAACGAAATGACTCCAGAGCACTTAAAAACCCGCTGTTTGACTCCAGAGCACTTAAAAACCTTCTTCCAAATGACTCCAGAGCATTTAAAAACCTGCTTCCAACGAAATGTCCTCAGAGCACAGAAAAACCCAGTTACAACAAATGAGCCCAGAGCACTTAAAAACCCCCTTCCAATGAAATGACAGTGAACTAAAACCCGCCTCAGATGATCCCAGAGCACTAAAAAACCGCTAACAAAATGACCTCAGAGCACTTAAAAACCCGCTTCCAACAAAATGACAGAGCACTCAAAACCCACTTCAAAGAAAAATAGAGCACTTAAAAACCAAACGAAATGACTCCAGAGCACTTAAAACCACTTCCAAAGAAATGACCCAGAGCACATAAAAACCCGCTTCCAACGAAATGACTCCAGAGAACTTAAAAACCCGCCTAATGAAATGACCCAGAGCACTTAAAAACCGCTTCCAACGAAAATGACCTCAGAGCACTTAAAAACCCGCTTCCAACGAAATGAATCCAGAGCACTTAAAACCTTCTTCCAACTAAATGACTCCAGAGCACTTAAAACCCGCTTCCAACGAAATGACTCCAGAGTACTTAAAAAACCCAGTTCCAACAAAATGTCCTCAGAGCACATAAAAACCCCTTCCAATGAAATGACTCCAGAGCACTTAAAAACCCGCCAACTAAATGACTCCAGAGCACTTAAAAACCCGCTTCCAACAAAATGACTCCAGAGCACTTAAAAACCCAGCTTCCAACAAAATGACTACAGAGCAGTCAAAAACCCACTTCCAAAGAAATGACTCCAGAGCACTTAAAACACGCTTCCAATTAAATGACTCAGAGCACTTAAAAACCCTTCCAATGAAATGAGCCCAGAGCACTTAAAAACCAGTTTCCAACAAAATGAGCCCAGAGCACTTAAAAACCCAGTTCCAACAAAATGTCCTCAGTGCACATAAAAACCCGCCCAAACGAAATGACTCCAGAGCACTTAAAAACCCGCTTCCAACAAAATGACTCCAGAGCACTTAAAACCCGCCCAAAGAAATGACTCCAGAGCACTTGAAAACCCCTTCCAACTAAATGACTCCAGAGCACTTTAAAAAAAACCTTCCAAAGAAATGACTCCAGAACACTTAAAAACCCAGTTCCAAATGAAATGACCTCAGAGCACTTAAAACCTGCTTCCAATGAAATAACTCCAGAGCACTTAAAAACCCGCTTCCAATGAAATGACTCCAGAGCACTTAAAAACCCCTTCAAACGAAATGACTCCAGAGCACTTTGAAAACCCGTTCCAACAAAATGACCTCAGAGCACTTAAAACCCCCTTCCAAAGAAATGACTCCAGAGCACTTAAAAACCACTTCCAACTAAATGACTCAAGAGCACTCTAAAACCCCTTCCAATGAAATGACTCCAGAGCACTCAAAACCCACTTCCAACAAAATGACTCCAGAGCACTTAAAACCCGTTCCAACAAATGACTCCCAGAGCACATGAAAACCCCCCTTTCCAACGAAATGACTCCAGAGCACTTAAAAACCCGCTTCCAACGAAATGACCCTAGAGCACTTAAAAACCCGCTTCCAAAGAAATGACTCCAGAGCACTTAAAAACCCGCTTCCAACTAAATGTCCTCAGTGCACATAAAAACCCCTTCCAAAAAATGATTCCAGAGCACTAAAAACCTGCTTCCAAATGAAATGACTCCAGAGCACTTAAAAACCCGCTTCCAATGAAATGACTCCTGAGCACTTAAAAACCCGCTTCCAACGAAATGAATCCAGAGCACTTAAAACCCGCTTCCAATGAAATGATCCCAGAACACTTAAAACCCGCTTCCAACGAAATGACTCAGAGCACATAAAAACCGCCTCCAACGAAATGACTCCAGACAACTTAAAAACCCGCCCAACAAATGACTCCAGAGCACTTAAAACCCGCTTCCAACAAATGACCCAGAGCACTTAAAAACCGCCCAATGAAATGACTCCAGAGCACTTAAAACCCGCTTCCAAATCAAATGACTCCAGAGCACTTAAAAACCCGCTTCCAAATCTAAATGACTCCAGAGCACTTAAAACCTGCTTCCAATGAAATGACCCAGAGCACTTAAAAACCCGCTTCCAACGAAATGACTCCAGAATACTTAAAAACCCAGTTCCAACAAAATGTCCTCAGAGCACTTAAAAACCCCTTCCAACAAAATGACCTCAGAGCACTTAAAAACCTGCTTCCAACGAAATGACTCCAGAGCACTTAAAAACCAGCCAAAGAAATGACTCCAGAGCACATAAAAACCCCTTCCAACTAAATGACTCCACACTTAAAAACCCGCTCCAAAAGAAATGACTCAGAGCACTTAAAAACCCGCCTAAACGAAATGACTCCAGAGCACTTAAAAACCCGCTTCAAACGAAATGACTCCAGAGCACTTAAAAACCCGCTTTCAACGAAATGACTCCAGAGCACTAAAAACCCGCTTCCAATGAAATGACTCCAGAGCACTTAAAAACCCGTTCCAAAGAAATGACCTCAGAGCACTCAAAAACCCCCCTTCCAAAATGAAATGACTCCAGAGCACTTAAAAACCCAGCTTCCAATGAAATGAATCCAGAGCACTTAAAAACCCGCTAATCAAATGACTCAGAGCACTTAAAAACCCGCTTAAATGAAATGACTCCAGAGCACTTAAAACCCGCTTCCAACGAAATGACTCCAGAGCACTTTAAAAACCCGCTTAACGAAATGACTCCAGAGTCCTTAAAACCCAGTTCCAACAAAATGTCCTCAGTGCACATAAAAACCAGCTTCCAACGAAATGACTCCAGAGCACTTAAAAACCTGCTTCAAAAGAAATGATCCCAGAGCACTTAAAAACCCGCTTCCAACTAAATGACTCCAGAGCACTTAAAAACCCGCCTAAAAGAAATGACTCCAGAGCACTAAAAAACCTCGCTTCCAACAAAATGACTCCAGAGCACTTAAAACCCCTACCAAATGAAATGACTCCAGAGCACTTAAAACCCGCTTCCAAATCTAAATGACTCCAGAGCACTCAAAACCCGCTTCCAAAGAAATGACTCCAGAGCACTTAAAACCCGCTTCCAATGAAATGACTCCAGAGCACTTAAAAACAAGCTTCCAACCCGAAATGAATCCAGAGAGCACTTAAAAACCTTCCTTCCAATGAATGACTCCAGAGCACTCAAACCTGCTTCCAATGAAATGACTCCAGAGCACTTAAAAACCCGCTTCCAATGAAATGACCCAGAGCACCGCTAAAAAATGTCCCGCATAAAACCCCTTCCAACTAAATGACTCCAGAGCACTTAAAAACCCATTTCAACGAAATGACTCTCAGAGCTCTTAAAAACCCGCCTCCAACAAAATGATCCAGAGCACTTAAAAACCCGCCTTCAACGAAATGACTCCAGAGCACTCAAAACCCGCTTCCAACAAAATGACTCAAGAGCACTATAAAACCCGCTTCCAACGAAATGACTCCAGAGCACTTAAAACCCAGTTCCAACAAAATGTCCTCAGAGCACATAAAAACCCGCCTTCCAAAGAAATGTCCTCCAGAGCACATAAAAACCCTTCCAACTAAATGACTCCAGAGCACTTAAAAACCGCACCAACGAAAATGACCCAGAGCACGTAAAACCCACTTCCAACTGAAATGACTCCAGAGCACTTAAAACAAGCTTCCAACTAAATGACTCCAGAGCACTTAAAAACAAGCTTCCAAAGAAATGACTCAGAGCACTTAAAAACCCGTCTGACTAAAAATGACTCCAGAGTACTTAAAACCCCCTTCCAAACTAAATGACTCCAGAGCACTCAAAAACCACTTCCAAAGAAATGACTCAGAGTACTTAAAAACATGCATCAAATGAAATGACTCCAGAGCACTTAAAAACCTGCTTCCAATGAAATGACTCCAGAGCACTAAAAACCTGCCTCCAATGAAATGACTCCAGAGCACTCTAAAACCCGCTCTAATGAAATGACTCCAGAGCACTTAAAAACCTGCTTCAAATGAAAATGACTCCAGAGCACTTAAAACCCCGCTTCCAACTAAATGACTCCAGAGCACTTAAAACCCGCTTCCAAATGAAATGACTCCAGAAATGCTCAGAACTCAAAAACCCGCTTCCAACTAAATGACTCCAGAGCACTAAAAACCCGCTTCCAAAGAAATGACTCCAGAGCACTTAAAAACCGCTTGAAACGAAATGACTCCAGAGTACTCTAAAACCCGCTTTCCAACAAAATGAATCCAGAGCACTTAAAAGCCCAGTTCCAACAAAATGTCCTCAGAGCACTTAAAAACCCGCTTCCAACGAAATGACTCCAGAGCACTTAAAACCCGCTTCAACGAAATGGACTCCAGAGCACTTAAAACCCTTTTCCAAAGAAATGATCCCAGAGCACTCAAAAACCCGCTTCCAAATAAATGACCTCAGAGCACTTAAAAACCCACTCCCAACTAAATGACTCCAGACCACTTAAAAACCCGCCTAATGAAATGACTCCAGAGCACTTAAAACCCGCTTCCAATGAAATGACTCCAGAGCACTTAAAAACCCAGTTTCAACAAAATGACCTCAGAGCACATAAAAACCCGGCTCCAACCAAATGACTCCAGAGCACTTAAAAACCGCCTCCAACGAAATGACTCAGAGCACTTAAAAACCCTTCCAACGAAAATGACTCCAGAGCACTAAAACCCACTTCCAAATCTAAATGACTCCAGAGCACTAAAAACATGCTTCCAAAGAAATGACTCCAGAGCACTTAAAACCCGCCCAACAAAATGATTTCAGAGCACTTAAAAACCCTTCCAACAAAATGACCAGAGCACTTAAAACCCGCTTCCAATGAAATGACTCCAGAGCACTTAAAAACCTAGTTCCAACAAAATGACTCCTCAGTGCACAAAAAAACCCGCTTCCAACTAAAAATGATTCCAGAGCACTCAAAAACCGCTTCCAAAGAAATGACTCCAGAGCACTTAAAAACCCGCTTAAACGAAATGACTCCAGAGCACTTAAAAACCCTTCCAATGAAAATGACTCCAGAGCACATAAAAACCCCTTCCAACAAAATGACTCCAGAGCACTTAAAAACCCGCTCCAACGAAATGACTCCAGAGCACTTAAAAACCAAGTTCCAACAAAATGTCCTCAGTGCACATAAAAACCGCTTCCAAGAAATGACTCCAGAGCACTTAAAACCAGCTTCCAACGAAATGACTCAAGAGCACTTAAAAACCCGCTTCCAAACGAAATGACTCCAGAGCACTCAAAAACCACTTCCAAATAAATGACTCCAGAGTACTCAAAAACACGATTCCAATGCAAATGAATCCAGAGCACTTAAAAACCTGCTTCAAAAAGAAATGACTCCAGAGCACTTAAAAACCCGCCTAATGAAATGACTCCAGAGCACTTAAAAACCTGCTCCAACAAAATGACCTCAGAGCACATAAAAACCCACTCCAACGAAATGACTCCAGAGCACTCAAAAACCACTTCCAACAAAATGACTCCAGAGCACTTAAAAACACGCTTCCAAAAATGACCCAGAGCACTAAAAAACCCGCTTCAAATGAAATGACTCCAGAGCACTTAAAAACCCGCATCCAATGAAATGACTCAGAGCACTTAAAAACCCGCTTCCAACGAAATGACTCCAGAGCACTTAAAAACCCCTTCCAACAAAATGACTCCAGAGCACTTAAAACCCGCTCCAACGAAATGACTCCAGAATGCTTAAAAACCCGCCCAAATGAAATGACCTCCAGAGCACTTAAAAACCCGCTTCCAATGAAATGACTCCAGAGCACTTAAAAAACCCGCTTCCAAAGAAATGACTCCAGAGCACTTAAAAACCCGCTTCCAAAGAAATGACTCCAGAGCACTTAAAAACCCGCTTCCAAATCTAAATGACTCCAGAGCACTTAAAACCCGCTTCCAACAAAAATGACTCAGAGCACTTAAAAACCGCCTTCCAACGAAATGACTCCAGAGCACTTAAAAACCCGCCCAAATAAATGACCTCAGAGCACTTAAAAACCAGCTTCCAAAGAAATGACTCCAGAGCACTTAAAACCCGCTTCCAATGAAATGACTCAGAGAGAAAAACCTGTCTAAAAATGAGCCCAGAGCACTTAAAACCCGCTTCCAACGAAATGACTCCAGAGCACTTAAAAACCCCTTCCAACAAATGACTCCAGAGCACTTAAAAACCCGCTTCCAATGAAATGACTCCAGAGCACTTAAAACCCGCTTCCAAAAAATGACCTCAGAGCACTTAAAAACCAGTTCCAAAAAATGACTCCAGAGTACTTAAAAACCCACTTCCAACTAAATGATCCCAGAGCACTTAAAAACCCAGCACTCAAAACCGCCAAAAATGACTCCAGAGCACTTAAAAACCCGCTTCCAACGAAATGACTCCAGAGCACTTAAAAACCCGCTTCCAACAAAATGAATCCAGAGCACTTAAAAACCCGCTTTCCAAAGAAATGACTCCAGAGCACTTAAAAACCGCTTCAACCAAATGAGCCCAGAGCACTTAAAAACCCGCTCCAAGAAAATGACCCAGAGCACTTAAAAACCCGCTTCAATGAAATGACCTCAGAACACATAAAAACCCGCTCCAACAAAATGACCTCCAGAGCACTTAAAAACCCGCTTCCAAAGAAATGACTCCAGAGATACTTAAAACCCAGCTTCCAATGAAATGACTCCAGAGCACTTAAAAACCCGCTTCCAACAAAATGAATCCAGAGCACTTAAAAACCCGCTTCCAATGAAAATGACTCCAGAGCACTTAAAACCAGTTCCAATGAAATGACCCCAGAACACATAAAAATAAGCCCAACAAATGACCTCAGAGCACTTAAAACCCGCTTCCAACGAAATGACTCCAGAGCAAACTCCGCCTAAAAAATGATTCCGCACTCCAATGAAATGACTCAGAGCACTTAAAACCCGCTAAACAAAATGAATCCAGAGCACTTAAAAACCCCGTTCCAAAAATGACTCAGAGCACTTAAAACCTGCTTCCAACAAAATGACTCCAGAGTACTTAAAAACCCAGTTCCAACAAAATGACCTCAGAGCAGATAAAAACCCTTCCAACGAAATGATTCCAGAGCACTCAAAACCCGCTTCCAACTAAATGATCCCAGAGCACTTAAAAACCGCTTCCAACTCAATGATAAAAACCTTCCAGAGACACACTCAAAAACAAGCTTCCAATGAAATGACTCCAGAGCACTTAAAAAACCTTTCCAATTAAATGACTTCAGAGCACTTAAAAACTACTGAACTAAATGAGCCCAGAGCACTTAAAAACCAGTTTCCAACGAAATGAGCCCAGAGCACTGAAAAACCCAGTTCCAACGAAATGACCTCAGAGCACATAAAAACCGCTTCCAAAATGAACCCAGAGCACTTAAAACCCGCCAACAAAATGACCTCAGAGCACTCAAAAACCCGCTCCAACGAAATGACTCCAGAGCACTCAAAAACCCGCCTCCAATGAAATGACTCCAGAGCACTTAAAAACCCGCCCAACTAAATGATCCCAGAGCACCTAAAAATCCGCTTCCAACTAAATGACTCCAGAGCACTTAAAAACCCACTTCCAACTGAAATGACTCCAGAATACTTGAAAACCCAGTTCCAACAATATGTCCTCAGAGCACATAAAAACCCTTCCAACGAAATAACTCCAGAGCACTTAAAACCCGCTTCAAATGAAATGACTCAGAGCACTTAAAAACCCGCTTCCAACTAAATGACTCAGAATGCTTGAAAGCCCAGTTCCAAATAAAATGTCCTCAGTGCACAAAAACACCCTTCCAAAGAAATGACTCCAGAGCACTTAAAAAACCGCTTCCAACGAAATGACTCAAGAGAACTCTAAAACCCGCCCAACGAAATGACTCCAGAGCACTCTAAAACCCGCTTCAAACAAAATGACTCCAGAGCACTTAAAAGCCCAGTTCCAACAAAATGTCCTCAGTGCACATGAAAAACCCCTTCCAACGAAATGACTCCAGAGCACTTAAAAATTTGCTTCCAAATGAAATGACCCCAGAGCACATAAAAACCCGCTTCCAAAGAAATGACTCCAGAGCACTTAAAACCCGCTCCAACAAAATGACTTCAGAGCACTTAAAAACCCACTTCCAACAAAATGACTCCAGAGCACTTAAAACCCACTTCCAATGAAATGACTCCTGAGCACTTAAAACCCGCTTCCAATCGAAATGACTCCAGAGTACTTAAAAACCTGCTTCCAACGAAATGACTCCAGAGCATTTAAAAACCTGCTTCCAACAAAATGACCCTAGAGCACAGAAAAACCCAGTTACAACAAATGAGCCCAGAGCACTTAAAACCCAGTTACAAACGAAATGTCCTCAGTGCACATAAAAACTCCCTTCCAAACGAAATGATTCCAGAGCACTCTAAAACCCACTTCCAATGAAATGACTCCAGAGCACTTAAAAACCCGCTCAACTAAATGACCTCAGAGCACATAAAAACCCGCTTCCAACGAAATGACTCCAGAGAACTCAAAACCCGCTTCCAATGAAATGACTCCAGAGCTCTTAAAACCCGCTCCAACTAAATGACTCCAGAGCACTTAAAAACCCGCTTCAAATCGAAATGAATCCAGAGCACTTAAAAACCTTCTTCCAAGGAAATGACTCAGAGCACTCTAAAACCTGCTTCCATCGAAATTACTCCAGAGTACTTAAAAGCCCAGTTCCAACAAAATGTCCTCAGTGCACATAAAAACCCCCTTCCAATGAAATGATTCCAGAGTACTCAAAATCCCGCTTCCAACTAAATGATCCCAGAGCACTTAAAAAACCGCCTCCAACGAAATGACCTCAGAGCACATAAAACCCGCTTCCAACGAAATGACTACAGAGCAGTCAAAAACCCACTTCCAAAGAAATGAATCCAGAGTACTCAAAACACGCTCCAATTAAATGACTCCAGAGCACTTAAAAAACCACTTCCAACGAAATGAGCCCAGAGCACTTAAAAACCAGTTTCCAACAAAATGAGCCCAGAGCACTTAAAAACCCAGTTCCAACGAAATGTCCTCAGTGCACATCAAAACCCGCTTCCAACGAAAAGAACCCAGAGCACTTAAAAACCCGCTTCCAACAAAATGACCTCAGAGCACTCAAAAACTCGCTTCAACAAAATGACTCCAGAGCACTCAAAAACCGCAAATGACCCAGAGCACTTAAAACCCGCCCCAACTAAATGATCCCAGAGCACCTAAAAACCCGCTTCTTCCAAAAATGACTCCAGAGCACTTAAAACCCACTTCCAACGAAATGACTCCAGAACACTTGAAAGCCCAGTTCCAACAATATGTCCTCAGTGCACATAAAAACCCCTTCCATCGAAATAACTCCAGAGCACTTAAAAACCCGCCAAAAAAAATGACTCAGAGCACTTAAAACCGCTTCAAACGAAATGACTCCAGAATGCTTGAAAGCCCAGTTCCAACAAAATGTCCTCAGTGCACATAAAAACCCCTTCCATAGAAATGACTCCAGAGCACTTAAAAACCCACTTCCAACGAAATGACTCAAGATAACTCTAAAACCCGCTTCCAATGAAATGAATCCAGAGCACTCTAAAACCCGCTTCCAACAAAATGACTCCAGAGTACTTAAAAGCCCAGTTCCAACAAAATGTCCTCAGTGCACATGAAAACCCCCTTTCAACGAAATGACTCCAGAGCACTTAAAAACCCGCTTCCAACGAAAGGACTCCACAGCACGTAAAAACCCTTTTCCAAAGAAATGATCCCAGAGCACGTAAAAACTCGCTTCCAACTAAATGACTCCATAGCACTTAAAAACAAGCTTCCAAAGAAATGACGCCAGAACACTTAAAAACCTGCTCCCAATGTAATGACTCCAGAGCACTTAAAAACCTGCTTCCAATGAAATAAATCCAGACCACTCTAAAACCCGCTTCCAATGAAATGACTCCAGAGCACTTAAAAACCTGCTTCCAACGAAATGACTCCAGAGCACTTAAAAACTTGCTTCCAACGAAATGACCCCCGAGCATATAAAACCCGCTTCCAAAGAAATGACTCCAGAGCTTTTAAAAACCTGCTTCCAACAAAATGACTTCAGAGCACTTAAAAACCCCCTTCCAATGAAATGACTCCAGAGCACTCAAAACCCACTTCCAACGAAATGACTCCATAGCACTTAAAAACCCGCTTCCAACGAAATGACTCCAGAGTACTTAAAAACCTGCTTCCAACGAAATGACTCCAGAGCATTTAAAAACCTGCTTCCAACGAATCGACCCTAGAGCACTTAAAAACACAGTTACAACAAAATGAGCCCAGAGCACTTAAAAACCAAGTTACAACGAAATGTCCTCAGTGCACATAAAAACTCGCTTCCAACGAAATAATTCCAGAGCACTCTAAAACAAGCTTCCAATGAAATGACTCCAGAGCACTTAAAAACCCGCTTCAAACGAAATGATTCCTGAGCACTTAAAAACCCGCTTCCAACGAAAGAACTCCACAGCACTTAAAAACCCGTTTCCAACGAAATGATCCCAGAACACTTAAAAACCCGCTTTTAACGAAATGACCTCAGAGCACATAAAAACCCGCTTCCAACGAAATGACTCCAGACAACTTAAAAACCCGCTTCCAACAAAATGACTCCTGAGCACTCAAAAACCCGCTTCTAGTGAAATGAGCCCAGAGCACTTAAAAACCCGCTTCCAACGAAATGACTCCAGAGCACTTAAAAACCCGCTTCCAATCAAATGACTCCAGAGCACTTAAAAACCCGCTTCTAATGAAATGAGCCCAGAGCACTTAAAACCCGCTTCTAATGAAATGAGCCCAGAGCACTTAAAACCCGCTTAACAAAATGACTCCAGAATACTTAAAAACCCCAGTTCCAACAAAATGATCTCAGTGCTCATAAAAACCCCTTCCAAAGAAATGACCCAGAGCACTTAAAACAAGCTTCCAAGAAATGACTCCAGAGCACTTAAAACCCTTTTCCAAAGAAATGATCCAGAGCACGTAAAAACTCCTTCCAACTAAATGACTCCAGAGCACTTAAAAACAAGCTTCCAATGAAAAATGACTCCAGAGCACTTAAAAACCCGCTCCAACGAAATGACTCCAGAGCACATGAAAACCCCTTCCAACGAAATGACTCCAGAGCACTTAAAACCCGCTTCCAAAGAAATGACTCAGAGCACTAAAAAACCCTCTTCCAAAGAAATGACTCCAGAGCACTTAAAAACAAACTTCCAAAGAAATGACTCCAGAGCACTTAAAAAACCTGCTCCCAATGAAATGACTCCAGAGCACTTAAAAACCTGCTTCCAATGAAATAAATCCAGACCACTTAAAACCCGCTTCCAATGAAATGACTCAGAGCACTTAAAAACCCGCTTAACGAAATGACTCCAGAGCACTTAAAACCTGCTTCCAACTAAATGACTCCAGAGCACTTAAAAACCTGCTTCCAACGAAATGACCCCAGAGTCACTAAAACCTAGTTCCAACAAAATGACCTCAGTGCACATAAAACCCGCCCAACAAAATGACTTCCAGAGCACTTAAAAAAACTTTCCAATGAAATGACTCCAGAGCACTTAAAAACCCGCTTCCAACTAAATGACTCCTGAGCACTTAAAACCCGCTTCCAAACTGAAAAATGACTCCAGAGTACTTAAAAACCCGCTTCCAACTAAATGACTCCAGAGAACACTTAAAAACCGCTTCCAACGAAATGACCTCAGAGCACTTAAAAACCCGCTTCCAACAAAATGACTCCAGAGCACTTAAAAACCCGCTTCCAACAAAATGACTCCAGAGCACTTAAAACCCGTTACAACGAAATGACCCAGAGCACTCAAAACCCGCTTCCAAAGAAATGACTCCAGAGCACTTAAAAACCTGCTTCCAATGAAATGACTCCAGAGCACTTAAAACCGTCCAACAAATGACTCCAGAGCACTTAAAAACCCGCTTCCAATGAAATGACTCAGAGCACTTAAAAACCGCTTCCAATGAAATGACTCCAGAGCACTTAAAACCCGCTTTTAACAAAATGAAAGCCCAGAGCACATAAAAATGTCCTCAGTGCTCATCAAAACCCCTTCCATAGAAATGACTCCAGAGCACTTAAAAACCCGCTTCCAACAAATGACTCCAGAGCACTTAAAACCCGCTTTCCAAAGAAATGATCCAGAGCACTTAAAAACCCGCCTCCAACAAAATGACTCAGAGCACTTAAAAACCCGCTTCCAAAGAAATGACTCCAGAGCACTTAAAAAACCCGCTTCCAAATGAAATGACTCCAGAGCACTTAAACCCGCTTCCAATGAAATGACTCCAGAGCACTTAAAAACCCGCTTAAAGAAATGACTCCAGAGTACTTGAAAACATTCTTCCAACAAAATGACCTCAGAGCACTTAAAAACCTTCCAAAGAAATGACTCCAGAGCACTTAAAACCCGCTCCCAATGAAATGACTCCAGAGCACTTAAAAACCCGCTTCCAAAGAAATGACTCCAGAGCACTCTAAAACCCTAAAAATGACCCAGAGCACTTAAAACAAGCCAAATGAAATGACTCAGAGCACTTAAAAACCCGCTTCCCAACGAAATGACTCCAGAGCACTTAAAACCCGCTTCAACGAAATGACTCAGAGCACTTAAAACCGCTTCCAACAAAATGACTCAGAGTACCACTTAAAACTCCAGAGTCAAAAACAAAATGTCCTCAGAGCACATAAAAACCGCTCCAAAGAAATGACTCCAGAGCACTTAAAAACCGCTTCCAAAGAAATGACTCCAGAGCACTCAAAAACCTGCTTCCAACTAAATGACTCCAGAGCACTTAAAAACAAGCTTCCAGAAAATGACTCCAGAGCACTTAAAAACCCGCTTAAATCTAAATGACTTCAGAGTTTAAAACCCCCTTCCAACGAAATGACTCAGAGCACTCAAAACCTGCTTCCAACGAAATGACTCAGAGTACTAAAAACATGTTCCAATGAAATGACTCCAGAGCACTTAAAAACCCGCTCCCAATGAAATGACTCCAGAGCACTTAAAAACCTGCTTCCAAAGAAATGATCCAGAGCACTTAAACCCGCTTCCAATGAAATGACTCCAGAGCACTTAAAAACAAGCCTTCCAAAGAAATGACTCCAGAGCACTTAAAAACCCGCCAACAAAATGACTCCAGAGCACTCAAAAACCCACTCTTCCAACGAAATGACTGCAGAGCACTCAAAACCCACTTCCAATGAAATGACCCAGAGCACTTAAAAAACCCGCTTCCAACGAAATGATCCAGAGCACGTAAAACCCGCTTCCAATGAAATGACTCCAGAGAACTCAAAATCCCGCTTCCAAAGAAAAATCCAGAGCAGGTAAAACCCGCTTCAAACAAAATGACTCCAGAGCACTTAAAACCCGCTTCCAATGAAATGACTCCAGAGCACTTAAAACCCGTTCCAATGAAATGACTCAGAGCACTTAAAAACCCTTCCAACAAATGACTCCAGAGCACTTAAAACCCGCTTCCAACAAAATGACTCCAGAGCACTTAAAAACCCGCTTCAAACGAAATGACTCCAGAATGTTTGAAAGCCCAGTTCCAACAAAATGTCCTCAGTGCACATAAAAAACCCTTCCAATAGAAATGACTCCAGAGCACTTAAAAACCCGCTTCCAACGAAATGACTCAAGAGAACTCTAAAACCCGCTTAACGAAATGACTCCAGAGCACTCTAAAACCCGCTCCAACAAAATGACTCCAGAGTACTTAAAAACCCAGTTCCAACAAAATGTCCTCAGTGCACATGAAAACCCCTTCCAACTAAATGACTCCAGAGCACTTAAAAACCGCTTCCAACGAAATGACCCCAGAGCACTTAAAACCCACTTCCAAAGAAATGACTCAGAGCACTTAAAAACCCGCTTCCAACAAAATGACTCCAGAGCACTTAAAAACCAGCTTCCAACAAAATGACTCCAGAGCACTCAAAACCCGCTTCCAACGAAATGACTTCAGAGCACTTAAAACCCGCTTCCAACGAAATGACTCCAGAGCACTTAAAAACCTTCTTCCAAAGAAATGACTCCAGAGCACTCTAAAACCTGCATCCAATGAAATGACTCCAGAGTACTTAAAAACCCAGTTCCAAAAATGACTCCAGAGCACATAAAAACCCCTTCCAATGAAATGAATCCAGAGCACTCAAAAAACCCGCTTCCAACTAAAATGATCCCAGAGCACTTAAAAACCGCTTCCAAACGAAATGACCAGAGCACATAAAAACCCGCTTCCAACGAAATGACTACAGAGCACTCAAAAACCCGCTTCAAAAAAATGACTCCAGAGCACTCAAAAACACGCTTCTGACTCCAGAGCACTTAAAACCCGCTGAACGAAATGACTCAGAGCACTTAAAAACACGCTTCCAATCTAAATGAGCCCAGAGCACTTAAAAACCCGTTTCCAACAAAATGAATCCAGAGCACTTAAAACCCAGTTCCAACAAAATGTCCTCAGTGCACATAAAACCCCTTCCAACGAAAAGAACCCAGAGCACTTAAAAACCCGCCTCCAACAAATGACCTCAGAGCACTTAAAAACCCGCTTCCAACGAAATGACTCCAGAGCACTCAAAACCCGCTTCCAATGAAATGACTCCAGAGCACTTAAAAACCCGAGCCCCAACAAAATGATCCCAGAGCACTCTAAAACCCGCTTCCAACTAAATGACTCCAGAGCACTTAAAACCCACTTCCAACGAAATGACTCCAGAACACTTGAAAACCCAGTTCCAACAATATGTCCTCAGAGCACATAAAAACCCCTTCCAACCAAATAACTCCAGAGCACTTAAAAACCCGCTTCCAACGAAATGACTCCAGAGCACTTAAAAACCGCTTAAACGAAATGACTCCAGAATGCATTGAAAACCCAGTTCCAACAAAATGTCCTCAGTGCACATAAAAACCCCTTCCATAGAAATGACTCCAGAGCACTTAAAACCCGCTTCCAACAAAATGACTCAAGAGAACTTAAAACCCGCTTCCAACAAAATGAATCCAGAGCACTTAAAACCCGCTTCCAACAAAATGACTCCAGAATACTTAAAAGCCCAGTTCCAACAAAATGTCCTCAGTGCACATAAAACCCCTTCCAACGAAATGACTCCAGAGCACTTAAAAACCCGCTTCCAACGAAATGACTCCAGAAAAAAACCTTTTCCAAAGAAATGATCCCAGAGCACGAAAAACTTTGCTTTCAACTAAATGACTCCATAGCACATAAAAACAAGCTTCCAAAAAATGACTCCAGAGCACTTAAAACCTGCTTCCAAATGTAATGACTCCAGAGCACTTAAAAAACCGTTCCAATGAAATGAATCCAGACCACTCAAAACCCCGCTTCCAATGAAATGACTCCAGAGCACTTAAAACCCGCTTCCAACGAAATGACTCCAGAGCACTTAAAACTTGCTTCCAACGAAATGACCCCAGAGCACTCAAAAACCTGCTTCAAAGAAATGACTCCAGAGCTTTTAAAACACGCCAACAAAATGACTTCAGAGCACTTAAAACCCCCTTCCAATGAAATGACTCAGAGCACTCAAAAACCACTTCAACGAAATGAATCCTGAGCACTTAAAACCCGCTTCCAACGAAATGACTCAGAGTACTTAAAAACCCGCTTCCAACGAAAATGACTCCAGAGCATTTAAAAACCCACTTCCAACGAAATAGAGTCCAGAGCACTTAAAAACACGCTTAAAAACACAGAGCACTTAAAAACCCGCTCCAATGAAAATGCCTCAGAGCACTTAAAACCAAGTTACAACAAAAATGTCCTCAGTGCACATAAAAACCCCCTCCAACGAAATGACTCCAGAGCACTCTAAAACAAGCTTCCAATGAAATGACTCCAGAGCACTTAAAACCCGCCTAAAACGAAATGATTCCAGAGCACTTAAAACCCGCTAAATGAAATGACCCACAGCACTTAAAACCCGCTTCAACAAAATGATCCAGAACACTTAAAACCCCGCTTTAAACGAAATGACCTCAGAGCACATAAAACCCGCCTAACAAAATGACTCCAGAGCACTTAAAACCGCTTCCAACAAAATGACTCCTGAGCACTCAAAAACCCGCTTCTAGTGAAATGAGCCCAGAGCACTTAAAAACCCGCTTCCAACGAAATGACTCCAGAGCACTTAAAACCCGCTTCCAATCAAATGACTCCAGAGCACTTAAAACCCGCTTCTAATGAAATGAGCCCAGAGCACTTAAAACCCGCTCTAATGAAATGAGCCCAGAGCACTTAAAAAACGCTTAACTAAATGACTCCAGAATACTTGAAAGCCCAGTTCCAACAAAATGTCCTCAGTGCTCATAAAAACCCCTTCCATAGAAATGACTCCAGAGCACTTAAAAACCCGCTTCCAACGAAAGGACTCCACAGCACTTAAAAACCCTTTTCCAAAGAAATGATCCCAGAGCACGAAAACTCGCCTAAACTAAATGACTCCATAGCACTTAAAAACAAGCTTCCAAAGAAATGACTCCAGAGCACTTAAAACCCGCCCAAACGAAATGACTTCAGAGTACTTAAAACCCCCCAACGAAATGACTCCAGAGCACTCAAAAACCCAGTTCAAAGAAATGACTCAGAGTACTAAAAACATTCTTCCAATGAAATGACTCCAGAGCACTTAAAACAAGCTTCCAAAGAAATGACTCCAGAGCACTTAAAACCTGCTTCCAAATGAAATGATCCCAGAGCACTTAAAAACCTGCTTCAATGAAATGAATCCAGACCACTTAAAAACAAGTTCAAACAAAATGACTCCAGAGCACTTAAAAACCCGCTTACAACGAAATGACTCCAGAGCACTTAAAACTTGCTTCCAACGAAAAGACTCCAGAGCACTTTAAAAACCTGCTTCCAAATAAATGACTCCAGAGTCCTTAAAAACCTGCTTCCAACAAAATGTCTCAGTGCACATAAAAACCCGCTCCCAACGAAATGACTCCAGAGCACTTAAAAACCTTTTCCAAAGAAATGACTCCAGAGCACTTAAAAACCCGCTTCCAACTAAATGACTCCAGAGCACTTAAAAACAAGCTTCCAAAAAATGACTCCAGAGCACAAAACCCGCTTTCCAAAAAATGACTTCAGAGCACTTAAAAACCCCCTTCCAACCAAATGACTCCAGAGCACTCAAAACCCGCTTCCAACAAAATGACCAGCACTTAAAAACCCCGCTCCAACGAAATGACTCAGAGTACTAAAAAACCCGCTTCCAAATCTAAATGACTCAGAGTACTCAAAAACAAAAGAAATGACGAGCCTAAAACCTGCAATGAATGACTCCAGAGCACTCTAAAACCCCCTTCCAACAAATGACTCCAGAGCACTTTAAAAACCGCTTCAATGAAATGAATCCCAGAGCACTCAAAAACCCGCTTCCCAAGAAATGACCAATTTAAAAACCTTCTTCTCCACTACAGAGCACTGAAAAACCCAGTTACAACGAAATGAAGAGTACTTAAAACCCAGTTACAACGAAATGACCTCAGAGCACATAAAAACCCGCTCCAAAGAAATGATTCCAGAGCACTCTAAAACCCGCTTCCAATGAAATGACTCCAGAACACTTAAAACACGCTTCAAATGAAATGACTCCAGAGCACTTAAAAACACGCTTTGAACAAAATGACTCCAGAGAGCATGTAAAACTTGCTTCCAACTAAATGACCTCTAGAGCACTTAAAAACCCGCTTCCAAAGAAATGACACCAGAACATTTAAAACCCGCCTCCAACAAAATGACTCAGAACTTAAAAACACTTCCAACGAAAAACTCCAGAGCAGGTAAAACCCGCTTCCAACGAAATGACTCCAGAGCACTTAAAAACCCGCTTCCAACAAAATGACTCCAGAGCACTTTAAAAACCAGCTTCAATGAAATGACTCCAGAGCACTTAAAACCCGCTTCCAACTAAATGATCCCAGAGCACCTAAAACCCCGCCTAACTAAATGACCCAGAGCACTTAAAACCCACTTCCAACAAATGACTCCAGAGCACTTAAAACCCGCTTCCAATGAAATGACTCCAGAGCACTTAAAAACCCGCTTCCAACGAAATGACTCCAGAGATGCTTGAAATGACCCAGTTAAAAACAATAACCAAATCCTCAGTGCACATAAAACAAACCCCCTACATAGAAATGACTCCAAGAGCACTTAAAAACCCAGTTCCAATGAAATGACTCAAGAGAACTAAAAACCCGCTTCCAATGAAATGACTCAGAGCACTCTAAAACCAAGGTTCCAACAAAATGAATCCAGAGTACTTAAAAGCCCAGTTCCAACAAAATGAGCCTCAGTGCACATTAAAACCCGCCTTCCAACGAAATGACTCAGAGCACTTAAAAAGCGCCCAAACTAAATGACTCCACAGCACTTAAAACCCTTTTCCAAAGAAAATGACTCCAGAGCACTAAAACCCGCTTCAACTAAATGACTCCACAGCACTTAAAAACAAGCTTCCAATGAAATGACTCAGAGCACTTAAAACCCGCTGTAAACGAAATGACTTCAGAGCACTTAAAACCCCTTCCAACGAATGACTCCAGAGCACTCAAAAACCCACTTCCAAGGAAATGACTCCAGAGTACTAAAAACATGCTTCCAATGAAATGACTCAGAGCACTTAAAACCTGCTCCCAATGAAATGACTCCAGAGCACTTAAAAACCCTGCTCCAAAGAAATGACTCCAGACCACTTAAAACCCGCTTCAATGAAATGACTACAGAGCACTTAAAAACCCAGTACCAAATAAAATGACTCCTCAGAGCACATAAAAACCCTTCCAACAAATGACTCCAGAGCACATAAAAAACGCCCCAACTAAATGACCTCAGAGCACTTAAAAACCGCTTCCAATGAAATGACTCAGAGCACTTAAAAACCCGCTTCCAATGAAATGACTCAGAGAGCACTTAAAAACCCGCTTTCAACGAAATGACCCAGAGCACTTAAAAACCCGCTTCAACAAAATGAGCCCAGAGCCCTTAAAAACCCAGTTCCAACAAAATGACTCAGAGCACTTAAAAACCCTTCCAACAAATGACTCCAGAGCACTCAAAAACCCACTTCCAACGAAATGAATCCAGAGCACTTAAAAACACGCTCCAATGAAATGACTCCAGAGCACTTAAAAACCCACTTCCAACGAAATGAGCCCAGAGCACTTAAAAACCAGTTACAACAAAATGAGCCCAGAGCACTTAAAAACCAGTTCCACCGAAATGTCCTCAGTGCACATAAAAACTCGCTTCAAAGAAATGATTCCAGAGCACTTAAAAACCTGCTTCCAATGAAATGACTCCAGAGCACTTAAAACCCACTTCAAACGAAATGACTCCAGAGAACTCAAAACCCGCTTCCAATGAAATGACTCCAGAGCACTTAAAAACTTGCTTCCAACAAAATGACCCCAGAGCACTTAAAAACCCGTTCCAAAGAAATGACTCCAGAGACCTTAAAAACCCGCTTCCAACAAAATGACTTCAGAGCACTTAAAACCCGCTTCCAAAATGACTCCAGAATACTTGAAAGCCCAGTTCCAACAAAATGTCCTCAGTGCACATAAAAACCCCTTCCAACGTAATGACTCCAGAGCACTTAAAAACCCGCTTCCAACAAAATGACTCAAGAGTACTTAAAACCCAGTTAAAAAAATGACCCAGGCACTCTAAAACCCGCCTTCAATAAAAAATGAATCCAGACTACTTAAAAGCCCAGTTCCAACAAAATGTCCTCAGTGCACATGAAAACCCCTTCCAACGAAATGACTCCAGAGCACTTAAAAACCCGCTTCAACGAAAGGACTCCACAGAGCACTTAAAAACCCTTTTCCAAAGAAATGATCCCAGAGCACGTAAAAACTTGCTTCCAACTAAATGACTCCAGAGCACTTAAAAACCCGCTTCCAAAGAAATGACTCCAGAGAACTTAAAAACCACTTCCAAATGAAATGACTCCAGAGTACTTAAAACCCCTTCCAAATGAAATGAGCCCAGAGAACTTAAAAACCCACTTCCAACGAAATGACTCCAGAATGCTTGAAAGCCCAGTTCCAACAAAATGACCTCAGTGCACATAAAAAACTGCTTCCATAGAAATGACTCCAGAGCACTTAAAAACCCGCTTCCAATGAAATGACTCAAGAGAACTTAAAACCCGCTAAAACGAAATGACTCCAGAGCACTCTAAAACCCGTTCCAACAAAATGAATCCAGAACATTTAAAAGCCGCTTCCAAAGAAATGACTCAGAAAAAAACCTCAAAGAAAACAATGAAAAGCCCCCTTCCAACGAAATGATCCATAGCACTTAAAAACCCGCTTCAAACGAAATGACCCAGAGCACATAAAAACCGCTTTTCCAAAGAAATGACTCCAGAGCACATAAAACCCAACTCCAACGAAATGACTCAGGAGCACCAAAACCCCCTTCCAACTAATGACTCCAGAGCACTTTAAAATCAAGCTTCCAAAGAAATGACTCCAGAGCACTAAAAACCCACTTCCAATGAAATGACTCCAGAGTACACTTAAAAACCCTTCCAACGAAATGACTCAGAGAACTTAAAACCCACTTCCAATGAAATGACTCCAGAGTACTAAAAACCTGCTTCCAATGAAATGACTCCAGAGCACTTAAAAACCTGCTTCCAATGAAATGACTCCAGAGCACTTTAAAACACGCTTCCAAATGAAATGACTACAGAGCATTTAAAAACCCAGTTCCAAAATGAAATGACCTCAGAGCACATAAAAACCCGCTTCCAACGAAATGACACCAGAACATTTAAAAACCTGCGGCCAAAGAAATGACTCAGAGCACTTAAAAACACGCTTCCAACGAAATGAATCCAGAGCACGTAAAAACCCGCTTCCAACGAAATGACTCAGAGCACTTAAAAAGCCCGCTTCAAAAAATGACCCAGAGCACTTAAAACCCAGTTCCAACGAAATGACCTCAGAGCACATAAAACCCGCTTCCAAATGAAATGACCCAGAGCACTTAAAAACCCGCTTCTAAAAAATGACCCAGAGCACTTAAAACCGCTTCAAACAAAATGACTCCAGAGCACTTAAAAACCGCTTCCAATGAAATGACTCCAGAGCACTTAAAAAACCCTGCTTCCAACAAAATGACTCCAGAATGCTTGAAAGCCCAGTTCCAACAAAATGACCTCAGAGCACATAAAAACCCGCTTCCAATGAAAATGACTCAGAGCACTTAAAAACCCGCTTCCAATGAAATGACCTCAAGAGAACTCAAAAACCGCTTCCAATCTAAATGACTCCAGAGCACTCTAAAACCCAGGTTCCAATGAAATGAATCCAGAGCACTTAAAAACCCCTTCCAACAAAATGTCCTCAGTGCACAAAAACCCCTTCCAACGAAATGACTCCAGAGCACTTAAAAACCCGCTTCCAACAAAATGACTCCAGAGCACGAAAAACCCGCTCCAAAGAAATGATCCCAGAGCACTTAAAAACCGCCTCCAACTAAATGACTCCAGAGCACTTAAAACCCGCCTAAAGAAATGACTCCAGAGAACTTAAAAACCCGCTTCCAATGAAATGACTCCAGAGCACTTAAAAACCCGCTTCCAACAAAATGACTCCACAGCACTGAAAAACCGCTTCCAACAAATGACTCCAGAATGCTTGAAAGCAAGTTCCAACAAAATGTCCTCAGAGCACATAAAAACCCCTTCCAATGAAATGACTCCAGAACACTTAAAAACCCGCTTCCAAATGAAATGACTCAGAGAACTTAAAAACACACTTTGAACAAATTGACTACAGAGCATGTAAAACCTGCTTCCAACAAAATGACCCCAGAGCACTTAAACCCAGTTCCAACGAAAGGACTCAGAACATTTAAAACCCCTTCCAACGAAATGACTCAGAACACTTAAAAACACGCTTCCAACGAAAAAAATCCAGAGCAGGTAAAAACCCACTTACAACGAAATGACTCCAGAGCACGTAAAAACTTGCTTCCAACGAAATGACCCCAGAGCACATAAAAACCCGCTTCCAAAGAAATGACTCTAGAGCCCTTAAAAACCCGCTTCCAACAAAATGACTTCAGAGCACTTAAAAACCCCCTTCCAACATAATAACTCCAGAGCACTCAAAACCCACTTCCAACGAAATTACTCCTGAGCACTTAAAAACCCGCTTCCAACGAAATGACTCCAGAGTACTTAAAAACCTGCTTCCAACGAAATGACTCCAGAGCATTTAAAAAACGGCTTCCAACGAAACGACCCTAGAGCACTGAAAAACCCAGTTACAATGAAATGAGCCCAGAGCACTTAAAAACACAGTTACAACGAAATGTCCTCAGTGCACATAAAAACTCGCTTCCAACGAAATGATTCCAGAGCACTCTAAAACAAGCTTCCAATGAAATGACTCCAGAGCACTTAAAAACCTGCTTCCAACGAAATGACTCCAGAGCACTCTAAAACCAGCTTTCAACGAAATGACTCCAGAGCACTTAAAAACCCCCTTCCAACGAAATGACTACAGAGCACTCAAAAACCCACTTCCAACGAAATGACTCCAGAGAACTCTAAAACTCGCTTCCAACGAAATGACTCCAGAGCACTTACAAACCTGCTTCCAACGAAATGAGCCCTGGCACTTAAAAACCAGCTTCCAACGAAATGAGCCCAGAACACTTAAAAACCCAGTTCCAACGAAATGTCCTCAGTGCACATAAAAACCCGCTTCCAATGAAATGATTCCAGAGCACTCTTAAACAAGCTTCCAATGAAATGACTCCAGAGCACATAAAAACCCGCTTTTCAAACAAAATGAATCCAGAGCACTTAAAAACCCTTCCAAGGAAATGACTCCAGAGCACTCTAAAACCTGCTTCCATCGAATGACTCAAGAGTACTTGAAAGCCCAGTTCCAAAAATGTCCTGTGCACAAAAACCCCCTCAGTGATTCCAGAAAAAAACACGCTCTAACTAAATGACCTCAGAGCACTCAAAAACCCACTTCCAACGAAATGACTACAGAGCACTCAAAAACACGCCTTCAATGAAATGACTCAGAGCACTTAAAAACCCGCTCCAACCTCACACTTAAAAACGCAACGAAAATGAGCCCAGAGCACTTAAAAACCCAGTTCCAACGAAATGTCCTCAGTGCACATAAAAATGTGACTCCAGAGCACTCAAAACCCACTTCCAACGAAATGAATCCAGAGTACTTAAAACACGCAAAAATGACCTAAGCACTTAAAAACCCAACAAAATGAGCTCCAGAGCACTTAAAAACCGTTCTAACGAAATGTGACTCCAGAGCACTAAAAACCCGCTTCCAATGAAATGACTCCAGAGCACTTAAAAACCCGCTTTCAACTAAATGATCCCAGAGCACTTAAAACCCCGCCTAACGAAATGACTCCAGAGCACTTAAAAACCCGCTTCCAAATGAAATGACTCCAGAGCACTTAAAAACCCGCGTTTGAAAGCACCAAAACCCCGTTCCAACTAAATGTCCTCCAGAGCAAATAAAACCCCTTCCAACAAAATGACTCCAGAATATTTGAAAGCCCAGTTCCAACAATATGTCCTAAAACCCCTTCCATCGAAATGACTCCAGAGCACTTAAAAACCCGCCTCCAACGAAATGACTCAGAATGCTTGAAAGCCCAGTTCCAACAAAATGTCCTCAGTGCACATAAAAGCCCTTCCAACGAAATGACTCAGAGCACTTAAAAACACGCTCCAACGAAATGACTCAAGAGAACTCTAAAACCCGCCTAAACGAAATGACTCCAGAGCACTCTAAAACCCGCTTCCAACAAAATGAATCCAGAGTACTTAAAAGCCCAGTTCCAACAAAATGTCCTCAGTGCACATGAAAAGCCCCTTCCAAAGAAATGACTCCAGAGCACTTAAAAACCCGCTTCCAACGAAAGGACTCCACAGCACGTTAAAACCCTTTTTCCAAAGAAATGATCCCAGAGCACGAAAACTCGCCTAACTAAATGACTCCATAGCACTTAAAATCAAGCTTCCAAAGAAATTACTCCAGAGCACTCTAAAACCCGCTTTCAACAAAATGACTACAGAGCACTTAAAAGTCGCCCCAGCTAAAATGACTTCAGAGTACTTAAAAACCCCTACCAACGAAATGACTCCAGAGCACTCAAAAACCCACTTCCAACGAAATGACTCCAGAGCACTCAAAAACCGACATCCAATGAAATGACTACAGAGCACTTAAAAACCCGTTTCCAAATGAAATAGGCCCAGAGCACTTAAAACCCGCCTAATGAAATGACTCCAGAGTTCTTAAAAACCCGCCTAAAGAAATGACTCCAGAGGTCTCAAAAACCCGCCTAAACGAAATATCCTCACAGCACTGAAAACCCACTTCCAATGAAATGACCTCAGAGCACATAACAACCAGCTTCCAATGAAATGATTCCAGAGCACTCTAAAACCCGCTTCCAATGAAATGACTCCAGAACACTTAATAACCCGCTTCCAATGAAATGACTCCAGAGCACTTAAAAACACGCTTCGAACAAATTGACTACAGAGCATTTAAAACCTGCTTCCAACGAAATGACCTTAGAGCATTTAAACCCCGCTTCCATCGAAAGGACACCACATTTAAACCCCGCTTCCAAGGAAAAGACTCAGGAGGCCTTAAAAAACATGCTTCCAACGAAAAAAATTCAGAGCACGTAAAAACCCGCTTCCAACGAAATGACTCCAGAGAACTCAAAAACCCGCTTCCAACGAAATGACTCCAGAGCCCTCAAAAACCCGCTTCCAACGAAATGACTCCAGAGCACTTAAAAACCCGCTTCCAATGAAATGACTCCAGAGCACGTAAAAACCCGCTTCTAATGAAATGAGCCCAGAGCACTTAAAAACCGCCTAACGAAATGACTCAGAATACTTGAAAGCCAGTTCCAACAAAATGTCCTCAGTGTACATAAAAACCCATTCCATAGAAATGACTCCAGAGCACTTAAAACCCGCTTCCAACGAAATGACTCCAGAGCACTTAAAAACACGCCTAACGAAATGACTCAGAGCACTCTAAAAACCGCCTCCAACAAAATGAATCCAGAGTACTTAAAAGCCCAGTTCCAACAAAATGTCCTCAGTGCACATAAAAACCCCTTCCAAATCGAAATGACTCCAGAGCACTTAAAACCCGCCTAAAGAAATGACTTCAGAGAACTTAAAACCCCCTTCCAACAAACTGACTCCAGAGCACCTAAAACCCACTTCCAACTAAATGACTCCAGAGTACTAAAAACATGCTTCCAATGAAATGACTCCAAAGCACTTAAAACCCGCTTCCAACTAAATGAGCCCAGAGGACTTAAAAACCCAGTTACAAATTAAATGTCCTCAGTGCACATAAAAACTCGCCTAACGAAATGATTCCAGAGCACTCTAAAACAAGCTTCCAATGAAATGACTCCAGAGCACTTAAAACCCGCTTCAAACGAAAATGAATCCAGAGCACTTAAAAACCCGCTTCCAATGAAAGGACTCCACAGCACTTAAAACCCGCTTCCAACTAAATGATCCCA